>CAJNDT010000069.1:1106597-1186206 GCA_905221615.1 Symbiodinium sp. CCMP2592
AGCCGCCGGCCTTCTGTAAAAACGGCCAATCGCCGACCGTCGACAAGCATGCAATCCAATGACGATCTCCGGTGTTACTCAGCACTCCATCTGAAATCATGGTGCGGGCATCCTCACACGTTGCCCTCAACAAGGCCTGGAAAACCTCGTCATTGTCCTGGTACAAGCGCTTCGGAAGTACGCCTGCGAGCATCCTCGAACAGTAGGTGTGTCCTTTGTAATTCAGCTTCATCTTCAAATAAGGCTTCTTCACGGACTTCCTGTTTGCACTATTCGTACCTCTGCCCAACAGCGAGTGGAACGACAATACCATAAAGGCCTGTCTTCGTCGTCCTCGTCCTTCGTCGCCGTGTAGGACAACAGCCGCTGTGCGACTGAGGTCGATCTGGTTGCTTCGCGCCATCGCAAAAACGGGGTGAGCCGGTTCAAGAGTTTCGTAGGCCTTCCAGAATGCTGTCCATATGCATCTTTCACGTTTGGCATCAGGCTTCAAAAGGCCCGCAAGAATATGCCATGTGTTCGTTTTCAGCAGAAGGGAAGCCCAGTCAACGAGGGACAGCCTCTGAATTTCCAAATGCGTTGTATCAGAATCTTCGCACTCTTCGCTTGTCACCGAAATTGTCCGAATTGGAATATCAAGAGCTAAACCCAGCCGCTTCGACAATACAGAATGAGCATCCCTTTCAGGGTTCTTTGTCGAGCACTTCGAAAGCCGGAGCAGCCCACCTATCTCGCCAGCCTTCTCCTCACCCAGATCCTTGACGACTGCTTGCGCAGTCCGGATGGCTCTCGTGCAGGAAGCCTGGGCGGGCACAGAAATGTTTTCGAACAGCTCGTTCCAGATAAACACAGTTGAGGCTGGCATACTGCTGCAAACTGACATGTGCTAATGTTCTAAATTGCAGAACATTCGCTGAAACGGATGCATGCAGAAATCATTTTCGTTCCCCGAAGCACAAGGTAAAGCTTGCCCCGGTCGCACATTGGATCGGCTTTACAAAACTCAAGACACAAACCTTGTCGGAGGGGGATACTTGAAAGATCTGTACACGACATATGTCATGAAGCGATCTTCTGCTCGAGGCATGGATGTTTGAACAGTATCGCCACCGGCTCTAACATTCCTGCACCCCGCTCGACCTGACATGCGAACTTCACACAAACGAGGCAATCTTTACTTCTAACTATCGGTATATATACATACTAAACAGAGAAAAGGAAACATGATGAAGATGCAGGCATGATGCTACGGAACTTATCTATAAGGGCGGACTCCAGCATTGCCGGGCTGAACGGTTCATTTGTCTTGAAAAGGACGACCATACACGTCCATTTGTCCCGAGACTTTGCATAGCCGTACAAGTCGTTCGACCAGCGAAAATCAGCATTGTGCGTGTACCCAATCTTCCATATCATCGGTTCGTGTTTCCGGAAAAGCTTTTCCATAGTAACAATCGCATGTTGCAAAACTTTACCCGCCGAACAGCCGACTGGAGGCAGATTGTACACGATTGGATTGTCCGAACCACCTGTGCTGTTGTCGTAAATGCTCGTGATGCTGATGCTGGTAGCTGCAGCCAAATCTACCTTGGAATCCAGTCGGGTCTGGTACTCCTGCCCGACTGGGCAAGGTTTTGTAGCTCCTTTGGGATCATCGCTTTTGCTCGCAGCTGTTGCGGTTGTCCACGGGAACGGAACCACGTCGTCCTAAATGATGCTGGCTTATACTTATGTACAACTTCAAACCGCCTTCATAATTTATGTAGAATCGAAACGAACAAGAAGTTGCTACCATTGGGTTTGGACTCCTTGCGGTGGCACGTCAGCAGATCTAGCAGCTCATCTTCGGGGCTCTCGACTAGATCAGGGCACTCATGCATCGAGGCAACTTCTGTACCTACTATTGGCAATGCCCTCAGAGCCCAGAACCACTAGACAGATCAAGATGCAGAATGAATTGCATCAGCACACAACCAAGACAGCTCAGCCTGCCATATAATTAAAGCGCTGCTGCCGACGACTGCTGAGCCGCCTACGCCTTCGCCAATATCTCGGGAGAGGCCACGAACGAAGTGCCCAGCTGAAGGACCTGGCATTGTTTTTCTACGGCAATTGGGATCTTAAGCCATTTGTTTGAGACTTGGTTCTATTTCTGTTTTGTGCTTCGAGAAGGATTTATGTTGATATCGATCGACGGAGAATCTGTCATACAAAGCTTGATTGCCACACCGATGGAAAGTGCACAGTTTGCTTATGGAACATGTTGGGGGTTTGGGTTACTTGGGGCTTTCGGTATGAAGTCTTTGGCTTCAGAATTACCACACGGACACATGATGAGATGGCCTGGTAGGAACTTCGGTTGGACACTTGGGTTGGGTAATATAAACACGGGAACCACAGGGTAACTGTGCTTATGTTAGTATAATGGGTACATATATAGAGCGACCCTGTCAGAAAAGTCACTGAATGGGTGCCTCCATCGAACCGTTAAACCCAAAACCTTAAACTTAAAGCTCCACCCTCTGAATACATTCAGCTGCATACCAGAAGCCCCAGCTGTTGGAGTTTAAAAATTAAAACACAACCGGAGTTTTAGCGCTTGGGTTCTCAAAGGATCAAGGGCTGCTCTTTCTGATTAGGTTGTTTTACAAAGTGTTGGGGTTTCGGTCTCTGGCTTTAAGTTCAGGTTTATAGAAGGTGGGCACAACCCAGATCTTATGCCTGTATAATCAAAGCATCTACAGCAAGCGAACCAACCATTTTCATCATCAACTCCTTGTCTCCCCAGCAGCCGTCTCAAGCTAATTGCATGTTGCTGGAGCAAAGGAAGCCGCCTTGGATTTGTGGCACAAACCACAACAACAAGCTTCGAACATCGCGAGCTTTGCTCGCTCGAATCTCCAGCTCACCCCTGCATGCCCTGAACTCCGAGGCATCCATCTGATCTACTTCTTTGCCTTGGCCTTTGCCTTTTTGGGTGGCCGAGACTTGTCACTTGAATCTTCAGCCTTAGTCTTGCCGTTCGACTTTGCCGGGGCTGAATCGTCAACCTTGTCGTAGAACTTCTTCGCAGTCCTGCAACCAGCTGGCTTCAAAAGGATTCATCTAGTTTAATCTAGCTTCAGGCCAACAGAGTCCTGATCTTCATCTCGGTTGATGCAGCTCGTGAGCACCTTAACTTCGCACCGACATGATTTGGGGCATGACATGGTGGCAACTTCGCAGGCTTAGACCAGAGACCGTACAATGTGTATGTTGAGTTCAGCACACTGGGGTCGCATCCTTGATGCATTTCTGGCTTGCATTGTAAAACCTTCGTGTGCCAATCGAATGGGTTGTAAGGGCACACAAAAGTCTTGTCGGAGCATCGAGAAGAACCTTGAACAACTAGTGATATTAATGCATGTCAAAAGACTCCTCGTTCAAGCACATGTCAGCTTTCAGCTTGGCGTCCTGGCATTTGTCGTAGTGGCTCTCCATGTTCTTGATGTCCACTTCGAGGCTTGTCACACTCCTGGGTTTGCAGGGTTTAGGTTTATGTGTTCGGGGTGTATCATGTTTATATAAAGCTATATTGGCCGAAGGGCTTTTCGCTGTCTTTGTACTTGGTCTTCAGCTCACGTACCAAAGAGCGTAGTTTGCTGATTCTGCTCATCATGGATTCCATGAACTTCTCCAGCGCCTCCTTTTCCTTAGGCACGTGTGGTTCGGGTTTTAATTGAGGCTTCGACAGGAACGAGTTCACGAATTAAGGCTTTATTGCGAGCAGCCGTGGTATACTTGTGAACATGTGGGTCCACTGGGGCGCCCTTCTTCGGAGACGAGTTCTCCAGAGCCGCATAGCCGTTGATTGCACCAAAACCATTCAGGTTTTCCATCTTCGGCATCTCCTTCACCTGGGTCAAGGAGCTGCACCACTTCTAGAAACGATACCTGGCTAGCAACATGATTTTCTTTATGGGTGCATTTCAAGGGGCATCCTTCTGCTCACGGTGGCACTCAGAATATTCGGCACTGGATTTGCGTTTGCCGGATTCTCTGATGCGAACCCAGTACTCCAACTCGCCGTCATACTGGTTCTTTCTGGCACAGGGAATGCAACAACGACGGAGGTTTGCAGATTCAGACACTCATGCCCGCCTGATGTGGGTTTTGGCTTTGAGCTCGCAATCCTGAATGGCACCCTTGATCTTTTGCCTGAGAATATGGCTGGCTTGGGGTCTTTTGGAGGCAATCTGGGTCTATAATGGCTTATTATGATTTCTAAGATAAGAAGGCCTAATTTTCACGAGGCTCGATAAAGATTGAATCCAGGAGGCTCCGACCAGCCGTGGTCATCTGCCATCTCTTGGCGAGTAAGCCAAGACTCTTCTATCACCAAGTCAACACTGTTCTTGCGCGTGACCACGATTTCGAGTCGGGCCATGAACTTTTCCTGGGCAGTTGAGGGTTGGGTTGGGGTTTATGCAATGTACCAGGTCCAGAACAGGAACATGAAGAGTCAATGCAAGCGAATCACTTTATCAAAGTTCTCCTCTTGGAGAACTCTTGCGATGCTCGTTTTGTTTCCGGTCTGCCATTCCTTGACCAACCACGTCGGCGCCTGCAAATCCTTGCGTCTTGACTTCTCCTGGCACATTCGGTTGATTCTCGCCTTCGCCGCCCGCAAGAGCTTCTCCTGGAGTGAGGTTGCGATGGGTGTTTTGTTTTGCGTGCATTAAGACAAGAAAACAAACAGCAAGCAATGAACAAGTGATGCGATGTGTGCACGGAACATGCAACGTAAAGCACCTGCCGGGTTGGCGCTTTCTTCGGCTTGTTGGCTGGCTCATCGGTTTCCTCCTCTTTCACAAGGGTCTCGTGCGTGTCGGCGCACGTCGCATCGTCGTGCTCGTCGTCACTCATGCCACCGGCTACCATGCTCGTGAACAGCCGAAGAAGATCGTCTGGAGAAGCCTCAACAATCCAAGTGCCACAACAGCTATTCGAAGATACACTTGATTCTGATTCTCGACAAAAGTAGACAAGAAGCATGGTCCATTGCTTCTTCGTCGCTCTCGCTATCCTGTAGCAAAGGAGCATAGGGCTTTCAGTTCAGCAACGAAGCCCTTCGTGCGCAACCAACATGGAATTCGGAATGGAAACTCACTGAAAATCTATACGAGAACACTGTCCTGCACCAGATAGGGATCGGCAACCGTGGGCTCCTCGACCTCGTTCGGCTCATCACCTTCAAAGGGAAGTTCACCCATACGTAGGGGGCTTGGGGTAGCTTCCACGACGGGCTCAGGTTCTCGGCAAAGCCCAGCTTTCAAGATATCATCGAACGGCACCTTAACAGTGAGAGGTACAAGTATGGCTTTTAAGGCACCCATATAGAGCCTAGCATGGGTCATCTACATTGATCAGTCGAACTCAGGACTTCACTTCGAGGGTGGCAGCTTCTGGCTCTTCCGGTGCAAGGAGAGCTTCGGCCTCAAGGCATGGTTTATTTAGGGATTTGTGGAGGCATGGGATCAGGGTTTGTAGGGTTGCAGGTTTACAAGGCTAATGTGGGTTTGTAAGGCCCGAACAGCATCAGCCTCCAGCTGCTTTTGCAAATCCTGAGGATTCTCTAACAACGGGAGGTGGTAGCTACAGGCAAGCAACAAGGAGCATAGCACATCGCCCATTCGGGGTCCTCGAGTTCAAGCAGCAAGGCTTCGTCGCCAGGTTGCGCAGAGTCATTGTCAACAGTCTCGATACCGGACTCAAAAGATCCACAGCTCCAAAGCTTACTAACAGCGGGTGCCACCATGGCTCCACACTCGGACAGCCAAACCTAAAGTAGCAACAAAACCCTCGATCCAGAGCAACCATCAACCATCCAACGAGTATGCATACCTTCGGCTCACAGCACCAACTACATATTTGGCTGGGACACACAGCTTGCTTTGTCAGGTCGGAGTGATCACAGATCCGGCGCTTTGCTGTGGGCAGCTCACACAGCAATCTGATTCGGTGAACTAATTAGCAAAGGGTTCCTCCAATAGCCCCAACAAGAAGCGTATATATACCCTTAATATTCACGAAATAGCACAAACAAAAAGCGCATAGACCCCTTAAATTTATGTTAAGTAGCAGCTATGTCAGACCCCGGGTTTACCCATGACGCCGTCACGCTTTAAACACGGGTCTGGCATGGGTAAATCACGGGTCTGGCACGGGTTGCCCAAACCCGGGGTTTGCCACAAAAGTCGGGTGTCTGTACGGGAACACGGGTTTTGTAATATACAGACCCCGGGTTTGTAGGTGCAGATCACGGGTCTGGCACGTGTAAACCCCGGGTTTGGTAGGGTTTGCGGGCCCCAGGCGCATATGTTTGTATTCAAAACCTACCAAAAGTTGTAATAATTGCGTAAAACCCTCCAATCCCGCACAAAACCTTCAAAAACCATCCAATCCCGCATAACTGCGTAAGCCCTTACCTGTCCTGTTTTGGGATTACCTTAAGGTATTAGTACTCAAGGACCCAAGACCCGCAAAACCCCAAAGCCGGCCCTCCAAAGCTACTTTTAGAGCTACGATCGGCCTAGAGGAACCCTGGAGGCAGCACGGCCCGCCAGCTAGATGGGATTTGGAGGTTTTTGCCGCCCCTCAGATAGTTGTACACTTTGGAAACAGCAGCACAACTAAACTCATCCCGGCCATACTCCGAAGGAAGGCTTCCTACCATCTCTTGACCCGACGGAAGGTTGCCAGGCAAAGGCGGTAAGCCCCCACGATGCTCCTTCAGGTCGGCCAACAAGCGAAGGATCTCCTTCGCGAAGGCCACAGGGTATCGCCTGGGATCAGAATATTTGAGATGATTGATCTATTTATGAAACCCTAAACCCCTAAACAGCTAAACCCCTAAACCACGTGGGCACCAATATAAATTTTGGGTTTACATTCTCGAGCCACACCGATAATGAACCAAAGGAAGAATATATATATAGATATATATATTACATTGCGGCACGGACACACCCAAACATGGACTCATATAAAGATGCCTTTTCGAGTGCTGTATTAGCATGAACATGTCTTCGCAATCGTGCCTATATATATATGTGGGGTATATATACTGCACACAAACATGCATGCATGCATATATAGTGCAACTCGGCAATTGTGAGATATAAGTGTGTTAAGTTGAGTCTAAGGGTGTATGTTTGCTTACGGTTCTGGACACCCCGCTGGGGTATGCCCGAGCCCGGCACGAGTATGAAAGGCTTAGCTTCGAAAGATCTAGATACCTATAGGGGGTAGGGGTCTATATAATCCTATACAGATCGACAGGTTTTTCTCGCTATATAGCTCTGGTGCCCCGCAATCCCCGTAAGCATTCTTACGACCCCCGTACAACACCACCTGCATAAAAAAAAACCCTGATAAGGTTTTCTGTTGGAGGTCGGAGTATTAAACACCATAGATTTTTCAGGGTGGCATCGTGTTTGCTACTTCTACTACGGTTGCATACATGCTGACGAGAAACTCTGTGGCCTGCAAAGCCTGGGTACCCTGGTACTTTTCCCTGCCGTCCTTTCCCATGTATCGCTTGACGGTGCTTGATCTCCGGCGTGGTGCTTTCCTTAAGGACAACCTTCCTTTGTTCAGCCGACCCACCACACAGGAATTGGAGTACATCCAGTGTCGCTTCGGTGTCTTCGACATATAGTGTGCCATCCAGAAGGAAACCTTGCTGACCTTAAATCCCCGGCGGCACCCTACACACGAACCGACGACTAACCTCACTGCTACATGACCTGGTCAGAGTGTAAGGCGTGGACTGCATAAGGTCCGACAACATCACACATTCTAGCCACTAGCCATCGCCAGGCAGGGTAGAACTCAAGCACCGAACCAGCTGGCTGCTCTACAGTCCAAACCAGCTCCAAGCAGGTGCACAGCAGAACGAGCAGCGTGGTCCTTTGGGGCAGCGGATGGCTTCACTGTGGTTTCGGGGCACAGCTGCAAATGGCTTGTGGGAATGATTGTCAGCGGTCCGTTCGAGCAGTTGGTTCGTGTAGAGCACAGAAGGGCAACTTGTCCGTCCAGTCGATGCACATGCACTTCGGCCGCTCGTGCCCATATTCATGGAGCATAGAGAACTGCATTTCATTCCAAAATGGACATACCCATCGGCCGGAGTCATCCGAAGCAAGTAGCAGATGGCAAGACTTAGTCGCGAGTGCAGTTGGGATCCAAGGACATGACGATTACACCGACCTATACACGACAACTGCCCTTCTGAAGTCCAATTCAATCCAAGGCTCCAGAAGCCACTCGTGCTATTCAAGTCCATATAGTTAGACTTTCGACGCTTTCGGGAAGTATGATCTTTCAAGTCGAATCGGGCCGACTTCAGGCGGCCAAGGAATCTCATTACTCGGTGTAGATTACCATGCCCAGCGAAGAACTCGATGAATTTGTAGTCCTAGATGCAGGTACTATGGAATTTAGCATTTCGCTGTATTAAGTGCAATGCCACACCAGCCCCGATCTCAAGCCTGGGTCATCTTCTCCGGGTCCACAGTCCATGCCACGAGCAAAACCGTCAGGATGAAGTCCTCGGGGTGGTTTCGTAGGCTTTATCTAGGGCCAGGGTCTATCGGGCTCCGGGATTAGGGTTTACAGGGGTTTTTAAGGTTTGTAAAGGGTTTACATAGCCGGGTTGGGGTGTGTCGGGGATGGTCTCCTTCGGTGCTTGCAGTTGCAGCAGCCGCCAGCAAAGGACATTCAAATCCAGCATCGTGGAGAATGTGCCGGGCTACTCGAGACGAGGATCTTATTCCGGGTCTTCATGGACAGTTTAAGGTTCTACAAGGGGTTTATTCCTAAGGTTTGGGGTTCAGCCTATATGCGAAGTCCAGTCTTCATTGCTAGCTGCTAGACATCGATACACAGTGTCACGGCTTGCTGGTGTTACTGTTACTGTACCCAATCTACTAAGATACCTCGAACAAGCTTGCAAAAGGCTGCACAGATCGATCGGTTTGAAGCGGGCAGTGCACTCGGGCACTGCATTTCAAGTCCTGCATGCACCGGATGCAACACAAGCCGGGTTGACGGCCTGTCGCATCTCGCTTCTGAGCCAGACGGGCCTTCCAGAGGACGTTGCGCGGCAAGAGCGGCATGAGTGGTCGGACCTGGGCGACAAATTATTTCTATATGCAACGATGGGTGTAGATTTTGAAAGCTCGTTGGGATTCTCCATTGGGGATTTCAGGATTGACACTGAAGCAAGCAGTGAGTACCGCTATCATGGACAACACGAGACTGAGCAGACCCTCATAAAGCTGCTGTTGCTGAACCGGGGCAATCTGAGGCTTTTCTTCCCTTCATGAAGCGGCGGCGCAGCGCACGACGATATGCAGATCAGATGCACCGAGGACCCGGTCTGGATCGATAAGGCTAAAACCGCATTTGGGAAGATTGGTCATTGTACACTGATAGAGCAGGGTTCGGGTCTTTCAAGTAGGAGGCAGCTTTTCTACACATATCATTCAGACGCAGTGTCCTTGGAGCACATGATCTCGGTGAAGCAGAGCTAGCTAGCCGAGATTTATGCACGACTCAATCTGTCGGACCTTCACATCATTTTCAGGGTCTGCACGAAATTAATGTTAAGTCCATTAAATCAACCCCCAGACTGCCAGATATACATACATATTTCCGCTGAAGGTCACCGGGATCGGAACCATCACCCAAGCGATGCTGCACTAAGGCCATGTGCACAACACATCGACCTCCCTCCACAAGTCCGTCTGAACTTGTACACCCGTCGATGCAAAGCACGAGCAGCCAAGCAGCATTCTGCTACCCGGTAAATCAGATTATGACGTGTCAACGTCCAGGTTCTAGCTCATGCGATTGCGGAGATCACAGCTTTTTTCAGGAACTCCTTCATCTCAAAAATGTCGTAACTCTCAGTCATGGCCGTGGCGGTGTCTTCGACATAACCGTCCTTGATCAAGCCTTCGATGTATGCTGCATACAACGAGGCTGCCTTGCCCAAAGCCGCCATCTTGGCAGCCCAAGTTGCCTCAATCTTCCCAATTGAGACCTGGCCTATCTCAATGCCAGTCGTTCTGTGCAAGAGGCCCACAGCTGGCCGCGTCCAGTACATGGTCATACCAAACAATTGCGAGTCATCCACCCGGGCCTTCAGATCCGCTTTGAACTGCGAGCAGAGCATTCCGTCCTTGAAGTCCGCCTCCTGGGTGAAGTCGGCAATGATCTTCGTGACCTCGTCCTGGCTGTCCACGTACAGGTACCACCAAAGTCCGTCCTCCAAGCTGAGAGCTCTGCTATCTTCGCACGGCGGAGCCCTTCTGCCCCTACAGGTTGTCTTGCCCGGCGGAGGATCCCGCTTTGGCTTTGCCCCACACTTCGCCTTCGGCTTTGCTTTCGCCTTCGGCTTACCGTCACCCTTGGCCGTCTTGGCTTTCGCCTTGGCTTTCGCCTTCGCTTTCGCCTTCGCTTTGGCTTTCGGCGCACACTTCGCCTTTGCCCCACACTTCGCCTTCGCCTTTGCCTTTGCTTTTCCCTTTCCTTTGCCTTTCGGCTTCGGCGCCGACTCCGGCACCGCCTCTGCCTCCGCCTCCTCAGCTTCTGGCTCTTCGTCCTTCTCCGCCACCTCGCCACGAGAAGAGCTGCGCAGCAATCGTCGTCGCCGTTTGGACGGCGAAAGCGCGGCACACTTCGAATGCCCATTGCCCTTCTTGGCGGCACGCTTCTTCTTGGTGCTCCGCCGCCCAGGTCGCCGCCCGTCTTTCTGGTTAGACTTCAATCGAAACTGGTCCCTCTTGGTCAGCGGAGGAATGTCCACCTAGGGGTTGCGAGAAAAGAATGGATTCCCAAAATAGCCTTATAGATTTAAGTGCTCTCAGAAATATCAGGCACAAACCTTTCTTAAGATAGGGTATGCTGGATTGGATGAGTCTTGCTTCGGATAGCTTGGGCTTGTGTGGATTGTAGGACAAACCAGGCAACCCTAGAAAAAAACCGTGAACCTTTCACTATATATATAGCAGAATCACACGACCAACTCTTATGTACTCTGTAGGAATCTGGCCTCTTCGTTGCTCTCCGTAAACTCGGCAGGAGCTTTCGCCGCTGCTTCCAGCGAGTCTTCTGGGGTAGGCTCGGAAGGGATGTTCTGGAGCGAAGCTTCCATGACGTTCCAAGGTTGCGTATCATCGGAACCAGGATTCGAACTGAAGGAAGAGTGTCCTTAGCAGAGGGATCGGGTGGGTGCTTCCTAGATCGATGCAGTATCTCAATGAATGCTCGTAAGAAAATGCCGGCCAAAATTCCGCTGGTTGGTGGAGCCTCCAAAGGCTCGGGCGTCGGAGGCGGTGAAGTCTTCCTAAGGAAACCCAGATCGACCCCGCCATCATACCGAGAGCATCTCAAGTCAAATCAACACTTGATTTCCGGACACTAGCAGAGACAAGGCTCATAGAAGCTTGTGCAAGCTTCTGCTTCAGCAAAGCAACCCTGGCCTCCATCGCAGCACGATCTGCAGCAGAAAGCCGAATGCCTGAATGGAATTTCGGATCATTTGTTTAATGCTCAACTACAAGAACCCCCAATCATAATACCCTGCAGTGGTAGCTCCTGCGCGTGGAGGTCCGGATGGGGGCGTTGGCGTGAAAGCTGGCTTGCTCTTCAGCTGGCCAATAGGAGTGCATGGGGGCGAGCTAAGCGCCTTTCCAGGGCAGGAATAAATTCGGGTTATACAAGCGCTTTTACTAGGATTGGTTAGGATTGCCAAATACCGGGCCTCAGATGTTGCCGAGAAAGCCCTTTTAAGAGTAGCGGCTGGAGGCCCTGAGGATTCCGGTGTCGTGATAGCTGGAGCCAAAAGCCTTGAAGATTCCGGCGTCGTGGTAGCAGCTAGGGTCAAGGGCCTCGAGGATTCCGGTGTCGTCGTAGCTGGGGCTATGGGCCTCGAGGATTCCGGTGTCGTCGTAGCTGGGGCTATGGGCCTTGAGGATTCCGGTGTCGTGGTAGCTGGAGCTAAAGGCGTTGAGGATTCCGGCGTCGGGGTAGCAGCTGGGGCCAAGGGCCTTGAGGATTCCGTTGTCGTAGCTGGGGCTAAGGGCCTTGAGGATTCAGGCGTCGTGGCAGAAGCTGGTGTCAAGGGAATTGAGGATTCCGGTGTCGTACTAGCTGGGGCTACCAACCTCAAAGTAGATCTCACCGGTGGATTGTCATTGGGAGCAACTTCAGGGCTTATGGATGACGATGCAGGGCCGGTCGTTTCGGGGTTGGCATCTTCATCGTCGTAAGCATCCTCGTCCTCGCCGTCTTCCTGCGAAGCGGGTCTGATTAGGGTTTATAAAGGGTTTAGGGTTTTATAGGGTTTAAGGTCAGGAATATCTGGCACATATAATCAACGAACCCAGCATGATTGTGTATATACAGTCCTCGCCGTCGTAGGATGCTGCACTCCGATTCCGCATAGAATCCACAATCTCCTGGATAGAACTGTGTAGATTACTTCGTTGTCGATAAAAAAACACTCAATTCCGAAACGTCCTGAAGCCCGGGCTCCAATGCCAAGCACAGCTCCTGAAAGTCTTCGTCCTGGGTTCGGCACGAGAAAAGAGGGTTTCTGGAGCTCTATACACAAGAAAGACGTCAGAGGTTTCTTTGATTTCTTTGGATTATTTGTTGATAATTCGGCCAAGTTTCTAGGCTGACCTCATGTCTGCGCACTTTAGCCTTGACATGGGAGAGCAGCTTCCTTATGTGAATTGCGTCGCCAGCGACAGAAGCCTGAACTTCGTCACCAACTCGGTTGTTGGATCGGTAAATGATCTGCATCTCGTTACGCAAATCACCCAAGGAAGGGAGCTTGCGCTCCGCCGAAGAAGCCATGCCCATCAATATGGGCTCCAGCACGGATCGATTGAGCTTGCAGACATGATTGTCACATGAAAGCCCCGACTTTTCATGTAGGAGCATCCCGCCCCCCCGCAGCCGGGTTCGGATTGACATGTCACCATCCCATGCCATATGCATGTCGGTGATATCCAATCCTTTTTCGTTTGCCTCGCCTGCAAAAGCCTTCGCCTTGGCCTTCGGAGCCATGGCAAAAACCCCCAGCCCTGTAAAACCAGACTTTGAGTGCTAAAAGCTACAACGGTTGATGGACGTTCACAATGGATCTCGCCGCATGGTCTGACCAACAAATCCCTGTCAGGAGCTGGAGCTCTGAGGACTCGGCAAGTCAGGTCGATCAGGAAAAAAGTCGCGCCATCCAAGGAGTCGGCAGGCTTATAGGCTTATCGAGGGATGTTCAGGATTTGGGGATATTAGACCCAGCTGTGTTCGCTAAGAATATAGACCCGTTGGGTTGAATATCTGAAGCTTCTCAAATCAATCTGAATCATGATGGGCCCTCGTCCTGCAGCCGCCCACAGCGGTCTCACGGCAAGGACGTGCATTCAGCACGATCACAAACAACCCCTCTCAATGCAACGATCTTTCAGAATGAGCCCCAAACCCGAGGTTTGAAGATCACACACGGGGTCTACAGCATAAGCCATCCCAAACCCCGGGTGCTTTCGCAGAACCGCTTATTTAGTCGGCGTGCGAGGGGCAAGGTATGCCTAAATCATCCTAAATCCCAAACCCACCCGAAAATGGTCTTGAACAGCGGGGTGCTGAGGACGCTTTCAGTAGGTACAGAATCTTCCGGTGGTGAGTCTAAGATGTGGGTTCGTTGTCCCGGCGCCGTTCACCCGGTACATATGCTGCAGAAAGCCTACGAAATCGAGTTCTGTCACGCGTTTTGCTTGAATTCCGTGCCTGTGACGATGCATACAACGTCAACGAGGCGTCTGTCCTGTACTGTGCGGATCTGTACGGTATGGTTACCGGTATGGGTATGGGCCCGGTATGGGGTTACAGGGGTAGGGTATGGCATAACATGGTGTCGCAAACATGATTACAGATGTAAGTGTAAGCACGAACATGCACTGCATGTGTGCATGCATGCATGCAAGCATGCAGGTATGCATGTATGCATGCATGCATGTGTGTGCATGTGCGCATGCATGCTGTCTGTTGTCTGTCTGTCTGTCTGCCTCTGTCTGTCTGTGTCTGTCCGTCTGTCTGTCTGTCTGTCTGTCTGTCTGACTGACTGACTGACTGTCTGTCTGTCTGCCTGTCTGTGTCTGTCTGTGTCTGTCTGTGTCTGTCTGTGTCTGTCTGTGTCTGTCTGTGTCCGTCTGTGTCTGTCTGTGTCTGTCTGTGTCTGTCTGTGTCTGTCTGTGTCTGTCTGTGTCTGTCTGTGTCTGTCTGTGTCTGTCTCTGTCTCTCTGTCTGTCTGTCTGTCTGTCTGTCTGCCTGCCTGCCTGCCTGCCTGTCTGTCTGTCTGTCTGTTATATATACACTCCAGATGCCCGTGCCTGCACCACAGACGTAGCTAGGTATACGGTATACCGGGTGTATCCAGTCTATCACGCGCAGTCCTCCAAGGTGCTGACAGCAGCCGCACAGATCGAGTACGTCCTTCCGTCGGATGTGTGGCCTGGCCCCTTTAGTGAGGGCAGTGGTTGAGGGACGTTCGTACCAGATGATTATAATGATAAGACTGTAATTGCAATATCATCTACAGTATATGTCTATATATATATATATATCTATATATATATATATATAATGGGGTTAAGTTTAGTGAGGTGAATGATCGACAGCTGCAGCCTGGAGGCAGAAACAATACTGGAGTATGATCCTGGTGAACAGCGCCAAGATCGTCGAGGTGCGGTTGTAACTTGCCGGTTGTGGCATAAGGGTTGATGCGATTCACGGCTTACCCTGTACGACACCCTCTGATATCTAGGGGCTACAGCCCTAAATCAACCCCGCACGCCCAGCAAACTTTGTTATCCTGAAGCGTCGAGGCCGAACTGAACTGCCGACTTCCCGTTGCAGTGCTACGCAGCTCCCAAATAAGAAAAACAAATTGGGGGGGAGCTTCGTGCCCCGAAGGAGTTCATGCGACAGAGGAAGCCACGATTACATAGCTGCGCATTTCTATTTCCATGAAGTGCTGCCTTGGTTAAGGCAGCTGACTCCCAGGCTCCTTGTGGAATTGTCACGAAGTGTCTCGCAGCTTCATGAGCCTGAGTCTACAAACGGCATGTCCTTACGGATGCTTCCCTTTGGATCCGGTAGCAGATTTCGTAGCCCCAAACCTAAACATTTTGGACCCTACAAAACCAAAGACCTTCAAGATCACAAGACCTTACAAGCAATCCGTGGCAGCCCAGAGGCACCTTCCTTCATTGCCGCCCACGGCTCCATCATCGCACGAGACCCTTCGCATCAACTTAGGGGGTTAGGATCGACTGCCCCAAGCCAGTACCCAATGCAGGAGAGCCTTGTCAAGCGGTCCCAGGCTTTTTTTTGTGATTCGCCAAAATCCAACAGCCGATCGGGTTTGCAATTAACGAGTAAAGGGCAGATTTTTCGGTTTTCGATATCCCGCCATCGGATATTTAACCGTTGGATGTATAGGGTTTGCGCAGCGCTTACCATGAGTTCAGGAGTCGGTCGGGCCTTGCCTTCACAAGCTTCTGCAAGGTGGTCCAGATGGACGAGTTCGACGTCAAAGAGGAACGACCCTAGGCTCAACTGAACCCTCAGTTCATGCCCTGAAGCCTTCAACCCGAAGCACCTGCTTTTTGAAGCACTGCGGTTTGAGGGAGAGGGACCAAGAACACGTGAAAATGTTTACAGAAGCGATTTGGGCCGGCATTAGAGGTTGAGCCCTAGACGTCGAGACTCTTAAATCCCGACCGCAATGCCAAAATGCCTCGCCTGACGGATCTTTGCAGCCCCCTGCCCCTGCAACATGCTACCTGCAGTCTGCATTCTGGTTCCCGTTTTTGCCTTCTTCTTTCTTTGTTGTTATCGGCTCTGTAAAAAACGGGCCTGGAACTGAGATCAGTTGTCCAAATCAGGGTACTGCAGTGGAGACTGCAGCTAGTATTCCCGCCGCTTGGGCTCCGCTGCGATTTGCGGAGACCACGACCCCAAAGTGTTGGTGCCTCCTAATCCGCAGAAGCACAGGTCTTTGGTCTCGACTGGTGCAGTGGGCAGAGAGGGCTGTTGAGGCCTGTTCCGACGGTTGACTGAAACGGGTTCCGGTGTAACTAGGGTCCGCAATCCATCCCAGGTCGGTAGGTTTGAAGATGCACAGGCGAGCTCGCACGACATCCCACATCATAAACTGTTCGCTGCGCCGTGGCAGCGTAGCAAGCACTCTGCAGTTCTCTGTCTCTAAAGAAGGGCCTCTGTTTTTGCTCGGCCGAAATTTCCAAAGAGTCCCCCCAAGAAGGAGACGCTCCTCCTTGGGCCCTTCGCAGATGCCATCGACGCTCCAGCCGCGAAGCGGCCCCGTGCACCTGGGACTACCAGCATTCTTTAGGAGCTACTGCAAGGTTACTATAAGAATACTATTAATTCTAATAATATACTAATAATACCAATAATAAGAACGGGTGATTATAGGTGGGGCTCTATGAGCTCTGCATAAGGGCTATAATTTCTGTGGGGGCATGGTTTTCAGGTTGGCAGCCTGGGAGTTTTTTGGGGCATCACCTAGACCTAGACCCTGTGTCAGGGTTTACTCTTGGTTCCAGTTACCTACGGTTATATATTTCGAAGATACCTCCCTCTATAATGCAAGAGCTCAGAATCTTCTGCGTTGCAGGGATGGGGGCTAGAGTGGGCTTTGAGGTCTAAAAGGTGGATGCTTTCTTGGGCCCTCAGACTCCGAATCGGTTTTGGATTGTATCGTGTCCGCCCGAGATAGAGTACACCTAGGAAAAAGCAGCGATACTAATGTTAGTTACACTGCTATATACTAGTAACAATGTAGTTGCCATATTTGTCATGATGACATGAGGCTGGTAGGAAGGCAGCTCGATGGTTTTGTACCGGTTGGAGTAGCATCTCGGACCTGTGTGAGATTCTGACACTTGCAGCAACTAGCATTTCTAGTAGTTCTTCTCATCCGCATTTTCCTCATCGGCTGTTCCGAGCCGTGGTTTGCTCTTTGTGTATTGTCTCACAGAAAGCACCGCACCGCCCTTTCCTGATTCCTGGAAAATCCCAGCACCAAGCAACGCTGCAATGAAGCAGGAACCCCTTAAGACCCTAAACGGCTGCGTTGCGACCGGTTCAGCCCTTCGAAACCACCCAGTGCCAGCCCGAGGGCGAGGAAGGACCGAAGAGCGAGCGCAGCCGGCAGCAGCAGATGGCGCCGGCCTCGGCTTTGTGCACTTTAGAGTCTTTAGCAGTTGAAAAGGGTTTACGGCAGTCTGGAGGATCGTTCGATCTTGTTTGTGCTTTGGTGTTCTCAGCTTTTCTGGCTTCGGGGAGGAGGGCTGTGGCGGGGAGCGGGATTTGGCGGGATTGCAGCCGTTCTGTTTTTGTTTGTGAGCATCTCGTTACCAGAAAACTTCGTTAGGCTCCACCAGACACCTAAAACGGAACTATAGACGATTCCTTCATACTCCATTCAAAGGCACATGAATAATCACCTAAACCCTGAACCCGCGAGCTTCAACCCCAAAACCTTCACAGGCCGAAGCCTTGAAAGCCAACCTCAAAGCCTTGCAGGGCTAGGATCCAAAACTATGACCCCCGAAACCGAGACAGGCATGGATGAATGGATAAGTACTGGATTCCACCTCAACCATACTGGCATTTGAGACATAGGAAACTGCCTGCAGACGGAAGAGACACAAATGGTTCCTAAAGAATAGAAACCCATCCCAAATCTCTCCTAATTCTTTACCTACGTGGTTTTACCCTGATATGCTCTCAGCGCTATGAAGCCCTGTTAAAATCAGGAAACCACCGAAAACCTGTGAGCCCGAAACCCCAAAGCCAACCTAAACCCTGAACCCGAAAGCCCCCAAAACCTAAATCCCCTAAACACCCTAAACCCTACACTCTAAAAACTCCAAAGACTCTAAACCCTAAGCCCTAAAAGCCTGGCAACCCTAAACCAAAATAACTCTTAGCTGCTAGACCCAAGCAATCGGCCAAGGCGGTGCTTCAGTGTTTGACGAAGCGCCCTGGAATCATTGGCCGTGTGGGCGGGCGGGGGGGGGAAGGGGGTGGATTTCAAGAACGCTTAGATCCATGTCTCGAGTTTGCACAAACTCTGTGTATCTAAGATCCTGCGCGATCTGTCTTCCGTTGAGGTTGTTTGCATGTGGAGCCTCACCTACCAAGAATTGCATGGTTTCACAGTCGTGGTTCCAAAACCCAAAGTCCATAGTCCGAAAACCCTCAATCAAATCCTGAGTAAGCAGCAGTTGAGGAGTTTGGAGGCCGCGAGGTGTAGTTTGGGCCTGTCGACTTGAGGTTGACTTCTCTTCCTTCGAAGCGTGACGCCTGAGTCATGCCTAAGCTGCTTAGCCTAAGCTTCTAGTTCATCCCAGCTTTAGAGCTTATGCGTTTGAAACCTACAATCTTCAGGTGCCGGCTCCAAGACACGCGTCTTGTGGCGGGTCACGTTTGGGCAAGTTCCGCCACCGGTAGTGTAAGCCATGGACAGCATTGCGAGCCCTGCGAACTGAACTCCGTACTCCTACAACTAATAAAAGCCCCGAATCTTAAGACCCGGCATGCCTAAGACCCCTGAAAGCTTTAAGCCCCCGATCAACCCCAAAAATGCTGAAACGCAAAAACATCCGAAACCCTGAACCCTGCATCCCTAACTTAAGTCCATCAGAGAGCAAGGCATATCCGCTTTGCGAGCATGACCAAAGAGTTCTTCGCAGACCGCGCGAGGCTTTCGCGAGTCATCGGTGGATGAGAGCCGCTTCAGCCACTGAAGCGCACCCGAAATTCTGGACCCCTGAAGCGCTTGAGCCCCTACACCCTGAACCCCCCTAAACTCACTAGATCCCCAAAATCCCCTAAACCCCCTAACCCCGTAAATCCCCGAACCCCCTAAACCCCTACACCTGAAGAAGAGCGGCCCAAGAGTCCGAAAACCCCCCCCCAGACCCCAGACTGAGAGCCCCCCAGTCCCATGCAAACTTGCTTGTGGCTCGTGCTCGAGTTTTGTTCACTTACCTTTGGTTAGTAGGGAATGGAAGGGGCCTTATAAGGGATCTATAAGGGTACTATAATATGTAGGCCTTAACAACCTATAACTTACCTTTGGTCAGTAGGGAATGGAAGAATGGTAGTAATAGTAGTTATAATTCTACTAACCAAAGGTAAGTTCAAGGGTCAGCATCACGGGAATGCACCCTCCTGTCAGTTTTCCGTGATTGCATCGGTTTTGTCTGTTCTCCTCGGGCACAGTACTTGCAATGAGTTGAAACAGAAGAGGGTATCGATGGGCATACTTGCTTCGTAGTTTTGTCGGACTTGGGTCGCAACTGTGCCTCCAAATCGCCCCAACGTACCAGGCATGTCCGCATGCCCGTGCTCAGAGCGATTCGAATTGCTCCGCAGGCCTTACCTGAAGCGCGAGGATTGCGAGGCAGTCATGCTGCTTGGCGAAGAAAACCCCTGAACTCAGCAGCCTGTAAGCCCTCAATCATCAAAAAACCCAAGTTTCCCAAACCCGTTAGTTCTCGGCAGGCCTGAAGGATTCGGGTTCGCCGACTTTCTGATCTCCAAAGCCCGAGCTTTGCTGCCAAGCCCCCTAAGCTGGCCATACCTCCGAAACACGACAGGCCCTAAGCACCAACATGTGAGCCTTAAGCCCACTGGAGCGAGCCCCTAAAGGCATCTAAATCCACATGCTTCAGTTGCTTAACTTACCTTTGGTTAGTAGGGAGTGGAGGAATGGGGTACAATTGCAACTACTATTACTGCCATTCTTCCATTCCCTACTAACCAAAGGTAAGTTAAGCTCTGACTTGAGGGGCAGTGCTTGCAACGAACCTTTGGGGTTCAGGCTGTTGCCCTCGTCGCAAACAGCAACCACGCCGCCTCAAAAGCTTGCAACTTTCGGGAAGTCGCAAAAAAGGCGCACCGAATCCCTAAGAATTCATTCCCTCGACTCCGGTTCCGCGGCTAAAACCGTGAATCCGAGTCAAACCTTCCGTGGACTGATTTCAGGAGGCGTTGCTGGGATCGAGGGTTCGGCACAGAAGGCTCGAGTCTTGCAGAGCCGGCTTCAGGATGAATATGCAGTGCTGCATATGGGAGTTTCCGAAAACAGGGGGCCCTAATCTAGGACCCCAAATAGTAGGGTCCTTAGAGTAAGGGCCCCAAAATAAGGTGCCCCTAATTTTCGGAACCTCCCATAGTCTCTTTACTTCCTCCGGATCGTCGTCTCAGCCCTACTTGTGCAGCCGCCGGCCTCACTGCCGAAGGGTCGGGTGAAGGGTCTAGGAGACAAGGCTTCCTCCAGAAGCCGGGAAAGCTAGCCTCCCAAGCCGTCAGCTAAACCCTGCAGTTCCAAATTACAAAGAAAGCCCATACCTCAGTTTTTCATCAGCACACTCAAACCTCAGACCTCGGACCTTGTTTGAGAGCCCTAACCCTACAATTTTGCAAACCGAGCTGAGGATGTACTTCCTCCTCGGCCGGGTCCCGCCCCAGCAGCTGACATCCCGGAGATCGGGTCTGAGCCCGGTGGAGCAGATCTATCCCATCGAGGCCTCAAACTCCCCAAGCCCTACGCCCCAAACTGACGGGGCTCAACGTAGCCCTAGGGTGTAAAGAAGCCTTCCGCCCTTCGCATCAGGATTTAGGGTGTCGACCATGTAGTTTTCGGGGCAAAGGGCTATTTTATAGCTTTCAGGGTTAATGACTTGTAGCTTTCAGGTTCAAACGCCTTTCTTCCTGCGCTTGTAGGTAGGTTTATATGGGCTGCGGGTCTCCTTTGTACTGATTTAGATTGACCTCAGGCCGCCAGGCAGTGAAAGAATGCGCCGTGTTGTCGGCCCATACTAGCATACTAGCAGCTGCGGTCAGACCCTTCCCGTGCCTTTGCCGACTTTTTTGAGTTGAGGGCGGGAAAATGTGAAGTGTGAACCCTTGAACCCTCCAGCCCATCAAAGCCCTACCCAAGATTCACCAAGCCCCTTCGCGCTGCAAGCGCCGCAGACAGATTTAGACTAGCCCCTCTTTGACAATGAATAACAGTCAGCCCTCTATCGACGAACCCTTAACAGCAGCCACCTGCAGGTGACTTCCGTGGGAATGCCAGAGGGCACGGAGTTTCCCGGCCTACATCTGGGTGGTTGTTGTAGCTGATACCGGGCCTCTCTTAACAAGGGCCCTTGAAAGCCTCTCCCTCTCCCTCTCCCTCTCCCTCTCCTCCTCCTCTCTCTCTCTCTCTCTCTCTCTCTCTCTCTCTCTCTCTCTCTCTCTCTCTCTCTCTCTCTCTCTCTCTCTCTCTTACACCTCCTAACTTGAAGCCCTATTTTGAACCCCAAGGTCCTGATCCCTTCAACCCCCACGCCAAAGAGAGGCATTTGGCCGTGGGGCGTGGCTCCTGGAAGCTCCCATATACCCAGCCGGCGGCCAACCGAACGCTGTCCGTGCAGCTACTGGAGCTTGAGTTTAAGGGGGTTGGGTTGTCTAAGGGTTTTGGAGCTTGAGTTTAGGGTGCTTAGGGTCTTTTGTGAAGTCTTGATGTAGACATGTCAGAACCCTGAATTAGCGGTCCCTCTTTCAGGGATTGTAAGGGGTCCTTCTTTGTTTTAGGATGCTGTATCTTGAAACTCTTGAGCATGAAGTATGACCTAGTTCAGAGGTCTAGATGACAGATTCTGAAGGGATCCTTGGCACTCACTTCAGTATTGGCTGCAATCATGCTTCTGAACGCTCCTGCACATCTTCCCTACTTTGCGGCGTAAAGCATGTTACGATGCGACACTAGATCTGCTTGGGCTTGTATAGATTTCCAGGGCCCTGCATACCTAAATACGAAATCCTGCTCTGATTATCCGAAATCCTAAGAATCCTAAGTGGGAGTTTTCGAAAATAGGGGACCCTACTGTAGTATCCTAAATAGTAGGATCCTTATTATAGGGACCTCAAAATAAGGTACCCCTAATTTTCGGAAACTCCCAAGTTTTACAGTTCCTAAGCCCTAGATCCGAACCCCCAAAGCTGAGGCTCTTGCAGCCGATAAACGAGCCTTGCCCGATGTCAGCTGGGTTCGAGGATTCAGGGATAAAGGGAACTCCAGAAAGTTGGAATATGGTTTCAGGGTAGGATACCTTATAATTTACCATAAGGGGTTTAGGATAATCATATTCCAACTTTCTGGCTTTTACTGTACTCCCTCCCCGGCAAAGATCGATCCTTTCACGCGCAAGTCTCTGCATGATTCCGTGCCATGTGCGCCGCGATTTTGCTGCATATAGCCATCAGAACACCTGTTGTGCTGCACAGCTAGCCATCCGGCAACGTCAGATTTTGTGAAGCCTCCGCACCTCGTCTCTTTTGTGCACCACCATTTTGATTATGTGCAGGCCTGGTTCTACACTGCAAGACGCTGTCTCTGTCAGGTGTTGGGTTTACTGTAATCCGACCGTTGAGGAGCGACCCTTGAAACCCCAAACCCTCCGTCCATGACCGGACACTGCTCAGGTGACGAAGGTCACACTTTCTTTTGGAGAGGGAGCGCCTCGCCTTTGTTTTGCTTGCGTACGAAGCTTTTGGTTTAAGGGGCCAGGGTTCGGATTTCATTCAAAGGCTTCGCAGCATTGAGAGCGAATCGGAAACCTTGCAAGAAAACTTATGGCGCCCACGTGAGGCAGATGAAAGCGTGTTCATTTGTAAAGACAGAGCATTTGTGCTCTCGTGACACCGGATACTGTGTTGTAGACACTAAGCCGCACTAAGACTTACAGTAGAAGCCCAAAAGTTGGAAACCCTGTAGCCTCAATCCTTAAGACTAATGTATAAGGAAACCCAGCACTATTTGGCCTTAACTACATTTCCAACTTTATATGGGGTTTACTTTACACCCGAAGTACCAGAAGCACTGTCAAGATCATGCCCAGGCTGGCAGCGAAAGGGAGGAGAGGCTCCGTGCCTTCAGCCTCCGGGTAAGCTAGGTCTATGTCCCTTGCACAGCCATCGAATCCCAAGCTCGTTTGTAGCTATCCCCATGGAACACACAAAATCCCTCCACACATGGAATCCTGGAAGGCTTCAGCCAGAGATCCTGCAAATCCGATTCCCACTCCCGAAAAGTTTCGACCTTTTACGTTCAGTGACGGTCGTTCTGTGCCTACACCCCATGTGAGCAAAGGCCATGTGGTCGTGGAAGATCAAGTTTGCGAATTCAGAAATCGCCAGTGGCTCGGGCGTCATAGCAGAGGGCCGGCAACCCGAGGCCCAAGCCCGTAAGCTCCTCAACCCAAATTCCAACTAACTTGTGCGGCCCATAGGGCTGACATAGGCCAAGCTTGAGTTTTGTGGGCTTTGTGGGGAGGTTCTTGATCGACGTGTTAAGGGGAGGTTCTTGATCGACGTGTTAAGTGTCAAAGACAACAGCCTTGAAATGCCTGTGGGCTGCGGGCGGATCCATGTCCTCACCACGGCAATATAGGGGCTTAAATAATTACAACTATTATGGTGGGGGGTTCCGGATTGTAAGTAGAGTATAATGGGCCCCAAAGCGTAATTCTAGTTAATTATTAAGGCCACTCTATGATATACTTATGCCTTAAAGTAGTCCCTATATTGGCATTTGGGTACATGGATCTTTTGGGCCTGAAGTCCCAGACCGCAAGCCCCGGGAAAACCAAGGTTTCCTGGAGCCACGATCCCCTGAACGCCAGAAAACTGGGGAAGGGTTCTGAGTTTAGGGTTTTCGGGTTGAGGGTTCTGAGTTTAATTAGGGTTTTGGGGTTTAGGGTTCTGAGTTTAAAGTTTAGATAGGGTTTTGGGGTTTAGGGTTCTGAGTTTAGGGTTTATAGGGGTTTGGGGTTCTGAGTTTAGGGTTTTGGGGTTTAGGGTTCCTGAGTTTAGATAGGGTTTTGGGGTTTAGGGTTCTGAGTTTAGGTGTTTTGGGGTTTAGGGTTCTGAGTTTAGGGTTTAGGGGTTTAGGGTTCTGAGATTAGGGTTTTTGGGGTTTAAGGTTCTGAGTTTAGGTTAGGGGTTTAGGGTTCTGAGTTTAGGGTTTAGGGGTTTAGGGTTTGAGTATCAGTCAACAACCCAATGCCCTAAATCGCTGCAGCTTTGCGGCTACCTAAATCCCTGCCTCTTCGCACGTTCGCTTTTCTTACCCTAGGCGTCGCGTAAAAATATTCAAGCGATGACTCATCTTGACAAAAAGCTCCGCGATATATGCTGGTTCTGACAGGCGTTAAGCCTCCTGCAAGCTTCAGCCAGCGTCTAGTCTGGCCGAATCGTTACTAGAAGGTTCAGTACGGAACATCTCCTGCACGGCTGACCCGTGAACCCAAACATGAAGTCCCTACTACTCGAGCCCCCTACCGCAAGCCTGAACCCTACATCCTAAGCCCTACACTCTACACGGTCCCAAGCAACAAGCCTGAACACTCTGCAACTTAGATGCAATCCATGGCTCTGGCCGCATCCGCACCATGAGCGTGAACTTCACCCAGTGCACGCAGCTGACTATTCTTCCGATTTCTGAGAGGCGGAGTTTGAGGGTTTGCTGAGGTTGAGTTGAAATGCTGGTCATCCAACGCACCGTAGTCAGTCTGACAGCGCAAGTGTAGGATTGTAGATGTCTGCAGGATGTCGTGTGTATGTAGCTTGGTTGGCAGCTTTCGGCTTAGAGGTAGTGGTTGCCAAAGAATACCTCGAGGGCGGAAACAGCTTGAGGTGTGGTATCGCGCATATTAGAGCGGTCGCACACTCGTGAAAGTCATGATGGTTGAGGGCAGACGGTCTGCCGAACAGCAGGTTGGTGTGAAAGGCGGGTTCTCAGTTCAGTTCTCAGCATGTAGGATTCGGCGGGATTTCTCGTGAATCAGTCGCCTTTGTGATGTCCCAAACGTCTCTCTAACCCAACCCATATCCCTGACCGGATCACCGCACCGTGGAAGCCAGGAACGAAGGCGAAGGGGGGAGGTAGGAGGGGCGGGGGGGGCTCCCAGCTTAGGGTTGAAGCTACAGTACAAATTGAGGTTTAAGGCCTCTGTAAAAGCTTTGGGTTTATTGGATCCCTAAGCCCTAAACATCCCTAAACGCCCTAAACCAGAGCCTGCGCGTCTTGCAGGGACCGGCTCACTTCAGTGAACCATGGCCTCCCTCTGTCGGGGGAGCATGCGGTGCTGGTCAAAGTCGAGGCTCGCACGGCTTGGCAATACTGAAACCTATATGGGAGTTTCCGAAAGTTAGGGATACCTTATTTTGGGGTCCTATAATAAGGATCCTACTATATAGGGTCCTATATCAGGGCCCCCTATTTTCGGAAACTCCCATATAGAACCAGGTCCGTAGGGCTTATGCTGCTTAGAAGGTTTCGGGGTGAGGCAGGGAGCTTGCCTTTGATCGGCTGTCAGCCCCGAAACTCTCGAGATCGCGGGTTCGAGAGCGAGCTTATGATGTGTGTATATATATATGTATATATATATATATATATATATATATATGTATATACACATACATGTATATGTTGATCAGTCGCCAAGAGGTTTTCTACCATAATGCAGTTGGGCACCAACGACCCTCCTTGCTCGCTCTGCCAGGTGACCGGCAAGAAGTCTCGAGCGGAACATGCCGCGGAGGTGGTCCAGCGGCTGTCCCAGGCCCAACTCAAGAAGTCAGGTTTCGTGCATGATGGCAAGGGCTTGGTTCAATAAGCAAGCGGCT
Source organism: Symbiodinium sp. CCMP2592 (assembly GCA_905221615.1). Lineage (NCBI taxonomy): Eukaryota > Dinophyceae > Suessiales > Symbiodiniaceae > Symbiodinium > Symbiodinium sp. CCMP2592. Next base: position 1,132,422 of record CAJNDT010000069.1, read on the forward strand.
TCCCATGAACGATTTGCGGTCTTCGGGTGCTTGTTTCAATGAGGCACCCTCGAAAGGGGTGCCTCAACCTGAGAGCCTAGTCTTCTTGAGCCGAGCCTTGCAAGCTCTACATACTTTCCGGAGCACCTGGCTAGTCAGACAGGACCTCGTGGCGCCGGCACCAAACGAAGTGAGTGGAGAATTCAAGGAGGGTGCGACCGCGTAGTGCGGAGCCGAGCTAATTAGAGCAAGAATCCGGTGGGGCGAGGGCACGGTGAGCAAGGGGGAAGCGGGGATTCATGACAGCGTGCCCGTTGTTGCTGTAGACAGCATTATATAAAACCTTACAAATTCCAAAATCAACAATTCACTTCACCCCTCGCTCACGCGAGCTTTGCATCCGAAATTCCAGAGTGACAGCCTGCATTCTCGAGCTTGCGATGTCTAGATATTTCATGGATCAGGATAGCATGGCTGAAATTCCCTTTCGACGGATGTCTCAGTAGAAACCCCATTGATGCCCTCAGCACCCAAAACAACACCACTAGCCGCTAAACCGCTAAAACCTATAACTTATGCGTTGCAGGGTTTAGGGAGCCTGTGACGCTAGCTTTTCGTTGTTTTTTTGGGGCTTGCAACCCTGATGGCAGGCACTTGAGGCTTGCATCCCAGCACCTGAGCCCAAGATTTTCAATGCCCAAGGCTCTTTAGTTTCGGGTGCGGGGTTTCGGACATTTTTTCGTCTAGAGTGCTAGTCATCCATGTTGAGCTTGCCTGTGCTCCTAAACTCAAGACAGCGACTGTTTTGAGGAAATGCAAGAGCCCGAAGCCAGGCCCAGTCAGTCGGGGAGATGCTGAGGACGAGAGAAACGCGAGCGGGCAGGGTTGGTGGACCACTCTTTGTGGGTCCAGCTTTAGGGTTAGAGTGGTTTACGTGAAACTCCTGCCGCAAACCGTCTTCGTGGGTGGTGGCCTTATCATATGTGCTGGACTGTCTCTCAGATTGAAGAATGCAAACGAGAATCGGGTCTCTTATTTCGGGTTCATGCGTTGCCTAACTTGATTACGTAGGGTAGATGGTTTATAGCTATCGCAGACCTGTTGCAAAACCCCACCCCCCGCACATGTATAGAGTGCTTTGCTCTTGCCAAGACCGCTTCCATAGAGGGTGTCTCCGTCTGTGCCGGACCGGCGTGGGGAAGTGGGTGTGCGGCTTTCTCTTTCAACAGCGATCTCAGTTCAGGCTCGGTGCAAAATCCTAGTTACTGCTAGTCGAACTGCTCAGAAACTCCGTATTAGAGCTCAAGACCCTCCAAGAACGTAGCCCAGGCCGATGACGACGACTTGGAGGCAAATAAGACTCCTTGGTGGCTTCGCTTGGCTAACGGTTTTCCGATCGGGTCCAGGGCTTCGGACCTAGGGCTCACGGTAAGGTTGAGGTTTCGGATCGTAGTCCTAAACCCGAGGCATCCAGTTGAGCCTCTCGCTTCTTCGCTGCCTTACACAGCATGTCCAAGATCCGCTGGCTAGAGCCGCACGGCTGGAGTGCACAAGGCAGCTCAACATGCGACAAGAACAAGCTGAAACGCAACCAACCTGCATTGATCCTGACTTCCACTTCCTTAATAATGGTTTGCCCTTAACCTAGTACAGCTTTCCTCCGTCTGGCGTTGCAAGCAGAGCCTCTACCCAAAAGCTAACAGCTATAGAGCTTCTGAGCTTCGAGCTGCGCATTCCGAGGGTATTGAGATGCTTCCAGGTGGGGCCTACCACCTACTGCGCCAAATCCAAAATGTATAACCACAAACCACCAGAGACATTGCGGCTCCTGTGCTCTTGTTGTGCAGGCGAGGCTTCGCAAGCTGCGGGAGTGAAGAGCACACGGCCGTCTCACTGTCTTCTGCTTTGGGTACAGAGCTTCCGTGGTTCAGGATGGTGGGGGCAAGGCCAAGCGTGCATATGGGGGCACAGGCTCCAGGACTGCCGAGTTGCCGAGTAATTTTGCCTATGTATTGAGGTTTAGGGCTCAGCGAGTTCCTCAAAAAAAACCCAAGGCAGAGAGGACGTCCTGACAAGAAGTTCAGGAAAACGAGCTCGCTTAAGGTTCATCGGTGTCCGCAGGGTCGCGCTGCAGGTTCCGAAGCACACGTTAAATGTCATGACTGCTGTGTTTTGAAGATGTGTCAGCCAGCTGAGGCTTCAAGCTCTTTCTTTCAGAGCGTAACATGCTAGTTGCTGGTCCTTCTTGCTCTCCAAATTCTGCTTTCTGAGTCTCGACGTCCCCGTTGGGGATCCTTGTTTGGGGAATCCTTTAAGCTGGCACACACGCTAGCGCAGACACACACACACACACACACACACACACACACACACACACACACACACACACACACACACACACACACACACACACACACACACACACACACACACACACACACACACACACACACACACACACACCACCACACACACACACACACACACACACACACACACACACACACACACACACACACACACACACACACACACACACACACACACACACACACACACACACACACACACACACACACACACACACACACACAACCTGAAATCACTTCCGGAGGAGCATTTCTTCGGCATCCCGTTCCTGTTCGACTCATCGCAAGACCGCACCACTGTCAACACCATTGCACCGAGCCGCTACACTCACCGCCGCACCACATTATCGCACACCGAGTTGCTATCGGTGCCTGTCGCCGCCGTCCGATCATACAGATCCACCGCATATGCGTGTAAACAGTCTACATTTGCTTGCTTGTATATTCCGGCCCTGCAGGAAATTCGGTCTCTTTTTCTGTTGATTGTTCTTTGATTTTGTTCTGATTGCTTCTGTCATCTGCCTTGTGAGCGATAAGAGTGTACATGCGGAGGCATGAGGAACATCAAGATCGCAAGAAGTGACATTGTGACTGCAAAGCCGATTGTTCCAAGTGCGAGTGATTGCTGATTGTGAACGATTCGGTTTCGCGCTTGCTTCGCAAATGATTTGATGTCTTGTGATTTGAAGTTGACCCTCGGCTGCAGTTAGGATCTGTGACTTTGGCAAACGGCGCAACCCCAATGAGACGAATGTAGAACGAACAACATGTCAACCGGTGATTCTAGCAACCAGCTGAACGCAACCCCGCCCCAAACTATGGCAGGAGATACCGAAGTCTCGAAGATAGGAGACCCTAATATTGCACCCTAAATAGCAGGATCCTCATTTTCAGGATCCCAAAGACAAGGTACCCTAATTTTCGGAAACTCCCAGATCTGCCATCATCAGAAACCCGCTTTCCGGCATAAAGCCCGGGCCAAAAAGCACTTTTCATGATAGAGCGGGGTTTTCGTAGACCGAACTCGTATTTACCAAAGCCTAATCCCCTTTTGTAAGTAACCCCGTGCCAACGGCTTGTTTAGGAAAGGGAAAGTCTGCAAGCTCCTGATGTTTTGTCAACAGCTGTAGCGGTTCGAGCCAAAGCACATTGGAAGCCACCGTGCCCCTGCTACGCTTTGAACTATTGTTGAAGAAGCCTCCCGGATCCCAGCGTCACAAGACACCAAAGCGAGCCAAGCTCTGACTCCAAAACTAAGCCCCAAACGGTGAAACCGTGTTCACCGTGAAATCCTCATGGAATCCTTTGGCCCTAAAATCACTGAGCCGCAACACGCTACAGTCCGATTCATGACTCCCGAAACCCTCACGCGAAACACATTATAAACCTCAGAAGCCCAAACCTTGACCCAAGATCCTTAAACCCGAAAACTCTATCTCGACATCGTGCTTTGGAACCTTTCGCCGCCATCACTTTTGTTGCGTGTGCTGGAGCCGAGAAGAGTCGTTCAGGCCGGGTTTGGGGGGTTGGGGACGAGGGTTTAGGTAAAGGTCTCCAATTCAGGGTTGGCTTTCGGGTTTGGGGCTTGGCTATGAGGCTTGGGGTCTTCAGTTTTCGGTTTTAGAAACACCCGCTTAATCAGATCCGGAGATCCCCCGAGTGACGTTTGGCACATTCCGCAAACGCCTCGAAGTCCGTTGGACAGTCAGGCTAAACCTGTATGGGAGTTTCCGAAAATAGGGGACCCTGATATAGCACCCTAAATAGTAAGCCCCAAGATAAGGTACCCCTTTTTTTCGGAAATCCCCGTATGTTCAATCCATTGGCAAACTCTGAAAACCCTAGCCGGAACTGCCAAAGCCAATGCTCTGTGGCGCAGAACCTGGCGTTCTGTTTTACGCGTTCAATGTACCCTACCCGCCTAGATGCTGTATCTGAAACCCTGCACCCCAACTCCTCCCAAAGTCCTGCAAAAACGGTGCAAGCCGCCTAAACCCAAACGCGCTATATAGGAGGCTTTTGCGGAGCATGGGCAGGATTCTCAGACATCCTCAGACCGACAGCCTTGGCTTCAAGTCTTGTTGAGCGTTTTTGAGCTTCTGGTGCAGAGTTCAGCGTTCCCATTCTCTTGAGTCCATCAAGGCTCGACTTGTCAAGCCCGCAGCCCTACAGACTTAAAGTTACAGTACTAACTATCAGACTTATTATTACTAACCTATCACTAGTTATTATTACGAACTCTCATGAATTATTATTACTAACTATCAGCCTTTCAGAGTCAAGCGTCCCAGAATAGCCTGACCCTCGAAGCCTGCTGCAAAACGTAAGCTCGGGGCCTGAAACCTCAAAGCCTCCAAACCTGAATCTTTAAATGCCAAAGCGCTGCACAGCGCACGTCCCAAACCACCCAAACCAGAACACATGCCAACCCAAAAGGTGCACATACCGGGGTGTGTATGAACTTATTTGATGGAGCCTTGTTTAGGGGTCCTTCCAACTTCCGACCTTCCAAAGGATCCTACTGTTCAGATAAAAATAAAACATTCTCACACCCGCTTCTACCATTTTGTTCGATGCATGTAGACCAACCAAGCTTTCAGCAGAACGGGGCCCAGGTTGCTGCGGTTCTTCTGCGAAGCAGAAGTCCAAGGCATTGGTTCAGGGTCTTTCAGTGTTTGAGAGTTCCGGCTTTTGGGTTTCAGGAAGTTGTTCAGGCTTCATAGCAAGGGCTTTATATCAACCGAAATTTCAATGCCCCGATCGAAGCCTCAAATGTGAAGGTTGCTTAACTATCGCTCTATGGCCCTACAGGTTCGCAGGGCTCGAGCTGGATTAAGAGGGCCCTCTGCTTGAGAACTCTATGGTCTGCTTGTACCACAAACAGGACAACGACACTAGTCAAAACTAGATCCCATGACCGACCCAGGGAATGATAAGGAAGCGAGAAGAACGACAAACAACCTGGGACTAAAAGGCAAAAACAAGTGGATTTGCACGAGATCCGCATAAGCACTGAATCAGCAAGAGCACAACATACGCTGGTGTATTCCCGCCATTGTTGAATATTGGTCCAAAGGCTTCGGGGTTTGTTTCACGATTTTTCGTTAGATTTCAGATCTACAGGACCTAGGAAGATGTCAGACACCGAACTCAATGGAGACAGCACGGGAATACCATGAGAACCGCATGAAACATGGAATTAGCAAGAAGCATTGTTACACTACGATGTTCCAATTGTTTTCGTGTTTTCACCGTGCTTCGGTGATTCATATGTAATTGCTAGATCCAGATCTACTAGACATGGGGAGAAATCAGATGCCGAACCCGATGGAAACAATGGGAACAAAGTGGAGTTTAAAAATCCAACATCGTAGAATCAGCGAGAACCAGGTTAACACTACGATTTCCGACTGTTTGTCCATGCTTTTTTCCAAATGCTTCGATGTTCATAACAAACTTTTAAATTTCGGATCTACGGGACCTGGGGAGACATCAAACACCGAACTGATGGGGCAGAATATGAGAGAAACGGGAACATCAGTTCAAGTCCCACTGTTATAGCATTGGTTAAGTGTTTGATTGCTTGAGGGTCCTATCCCATCTGCCGTTTTTAATCGATACTGTTGACGGGGCCGGGACACCACGAAGCCGAGAGTTCAGGAAAAGGCAAAGCAAGGTTTTGGAGATGGTTCATGGGTCGAGGAAGAGGGCTGCAAATTTAGAAAGCCAACTCCACGCCCTTCTAAGCTGGACATGGGTTTGAAGCTTGGAGACGTCGCCCAAACGCAGGCGAAATGCCCAGAGCCGGCTCAGTCGGAAGGCACCTCCGGATTCCGGCAGGTTTTCGGTGTTACGCTGTTATGTTTTGGAGTTCAGCTGCTTCGTGGGCCACTGGTTTATGCGGGTTCCCAAGCAATGGGATCCTTCTTTAGATTTAGGAGCTATCCCCGAGGGATCCTAGGAAGATGTTTGTTTGGGTCGGGGCTTGGGTGGGGCGACTCGAACATTCAGTCGCCCATGAGCAGCTTAACCAGCAGATGGAATCAGATGCAGACATAAGTACAGCAGGCCCGGTTGCGCAGAATGTGTCGTTGGGTTTTGATCGCTTAGACTTGATGATCAGGCTTGAAAGCATAAAGCCACAACATTGGACATTAAAGCCACAACACTGTACAGCCGTTTCAGAATACTGACGTCAAGAAGCGATTGCAAACCGTTGATTTGGGACTAGTTGCCGAGGGCACTCGCAACCCTGAACTCAAAAAGCCAAAGGCTTCACATCCCAAGTTCCCAGTCCACAACCCGACCCCGACCCCCCATACCACAGAAAGTCCTTCCAGGCGAAAAGCCCATAGAGGAGATGACCGAAGAGGAGGCTCCCTTTGGGAAGTCCGTCTTTCTGAGTTCCACCACTCCAAGGTTGACGATCTCGGGGAATGCAGCCTCGCTAATCCCCGATCCAGAACCCAAGCTGCAAGCTGGGGGATGTTACAGTTCCCGATAAGGACCGGTATTACCCGTACGCATCAAGGATTCCTTTCTGGAATCTTCACACATATGCTGTGCCGGTGTGCGATTCACTAGAAAGTTAAGGTCATTCTTTAGCAGCACCACCGCACCCTTCAGCACCTTAACCCTGATCATCCTTTCACTCCGACATCCCACAACATCCCTTGAGATTGAGTCATCCCAAAAACCTTCGAGCACTCCGGAATCGCTAGGCCGAAAATGCCACGTCCTCCTCCCTCCCCTCCCACCTCCCCAGGCAAGCATCCCAACGCCCCTCCACCCTTGGCATCTTGGATCCCTTTGCTTGAATTCCGTCCCGATTCCTGTGGGAGTTTCCGAAAATTAGGGGTACCTTATTTTGGGTGCTTATAATAAGGATCCTACAAGTACTATACAAGTACTATTTAGGGCATTACTTTAGGGTCCCCTATTTCGGAACTCGGAAACTCCCATGTGCCGCCCTCAACTGCACGATTGCTTGTTTTTTACCGGTAGGAGCTGGATGACTCAAAATGCAAAAGGCCACCCTATTTTCTAAACCCAGCTCGGCCACTACCTGGAGGCGCTCAAAGCCCAGCGCAAGAAAGCCAAAAAGATGGTCAAAGTCTTTGCGGGACACTCAGGGGGGGTCTGCTCATAGTAACTGTTAGAGGGACCTTGCAAGAATCCCGGAAGCAACCCATAAAGTGGAGGATGGATGCTTTCGAAGCCGATTGAGCATCGGAAATCCTGGCACTACTGTTTGAATCCGCGCCTTTCCAGCAGATGACCGCATAAAACGCAACACCATATCAAGAAAACCGGCCTTGAAGCAAGGACCACCTAAATCCATCTCAACCTACTACCCTATACAGTTTCCAATCTAAGGTCCCCATGTGGCCCCCGTGCTTCAGCACATAAAACCAAACCATTAAAAATGGCCCTTTAGCAGCCGCTTAGAGCGTCAATCATCAGCCCTAAGCTGCCTCAACTGCCTGTCTGCGCATGGAGAATGGTGTACGGTCGGACCCCGAACCGTCGAATTTGCCCAATCCTCGTGCTTTAACTCAAAGCCCGAAGCCCTATTTGGAAGCCAATCTTCAACCCTCAGACCAACCACTCTGAGCCTGAACCCCAGAATTCCAAGCCTAACCCCAACCGCAGCGCTAAAGCAAAGGTATGCGCCCCATAGAGATTAATTGGGGACCCCTTAATGGCACGACCCGCAAACAGAATTATGTGAAGATCGCTGGTAACAAGATATACAGTATCAAATATGCTACACAACTATACCATACTGTATTCTAACCTGCTTTGTTACATCATAAAGTATATTCTGCTGTGTTACGTGATATCATAGTTACATTATCATGTATAGTGTTTATGATGTAGTATGTGATTACATTATGTCAAAAAGAGTCTCAGAAAGAACTCCGCAGCCTTCAATCCGCCGCTGGCACCTCAGAGTCTTTGAGCCCAACAGCCGTCCTTAGCACGACCCCAAGTTGCAAGGTCAAGGGGATGGTGCGAGGCCGAAAGCTGGAAGTTGTCCTCAAGCGGGGAGCTGAGATTTGAGAGATTGGGGGCCTCAGCGTGTAGGGTGTTGGGGTTCAAGGTTGCAGGCTTGAGGCTGTGCTGGACACTGCACACGATACAAGCAGTATAGGGGCAGAGAGCACCAGAAACGACACGCCGCAAACAACACAGGGGCAGAGCGCACCAAAAAGCGACACGCTGGGCCAAATAGCACCAAGAAAAGACACGCTGCAAAGAGGATAGGGGCGAAAAGCACCAAGAAATGACGCTCTGCATACAGGATAGGGGCAGACAGCACCAAGCAACGACGCGCTGCAAACCGGGCAGGTAACCTAATGCTGTGAAACTTTTCACACCTAAACCCCGAAAGTACGCGCAAGTTGCCACCTGTGCTAGCCAGAGGACGGGGAAGCGGAAGGCGTGCGCTTGCTCGATGAGCCGCCTCAAACTCAGTGTTTGGCTTTAGGCCTTCAGGGTATGAGGATTTTGGTTTGCAGGTTTAGGCTTGGGAGTTGACAAATAGGGCAGAAGGGTTCAGTGTTGGACGCCTGATACTCGAATTCACTGGTTTCAGATTTGAAGTTTTGCTGGTTTGCCGGGACGGTCCATAAAATTTGGGGTCAGAGGCTGGGGTTCGACGAGACGGTCTGAGATGAATTTGTATCGTTTGTTTTTTGGATGTCCTGCCTCAAGTTCTGGACAGTGGGTTCATGCTTCCTGCACCTTCCTGATCGCATCTCAGGACTTCTCAGGGCCGCAGGTAGCAAGTGAAAGCTGCCACTGCATCGAATCAAACAGACGATCCCTAAACCCTAAACCCTAAACCCTAAACCGATCGATTGTTCAACCGCACAGCCGTGAAGCCGTACGGCCAGGAAACTCCAGACCGCCGGAAGCGTTTCAAGCCCGGAAGCGTACGCTCCAAACCCTACGGCACACATCTAGATGCACACAACCTTGCCAAACTGCGCAGCACTTTCAAAGAACATGCCCGAACCACCGATGCCTCTTTGGTCCTCAAGACATTCTGCAAGAGTCATAAACCTTCTCAGCAAACCCAAACACAACCTAGTAAGGCCCTGGAGCCCTAAGCTGCTTACACCCCCGGAAATCGCCCAAACCCCGAAGGCACACTCCTCAATTCCATAATTCACAGAACCCCTGCGTTTCTCGAACTCCCAAAGCCCACAAACAGACTCAGAATAGTACTAGTAGATCCCAAAACCCCCACTCCAAAACGACTGCCTTAACATCAGATAGTACCTCAGCTCTAGATCAAAAAGAGACAACATCATGGCAAAGGCAGCTTGGACTCCCTGAAGATCAAGCTGGCCGGACACGCCAAGTCAATCGGGTCCGCGTCCTGGTAGCGCCGTTTTTCAAAAACAAACAGGTTTGGATGGATAGATGTAAATGTCTAATGATAAAAACCAAATGTGAACATACATACATACATACATACATTCATACATACATATCTATATATACACATACATACATACATACATACATACATATATATATATATATATTGCTGCGTCTGTCTCTCTCTCATTCCCTCTCTCTCTCTCTCACTCTCTCTCTCTCTCTATATATATATGTTGGATAAACAAACACATAACATGTTTAGCAAAATGCGAAGAAGAACTACATAATTAATTGTGAGTTCTTTGTCTTGTCTGGACAGGCGCGGTAGGCATTCGGATGCCTGCGGGAGGGCTTGGGGTTCAGGGCTGATTGGTCGTATTTCGGTTTAGGGTTTAGGGTTTAGGGAGGGCTCTAACATGTGGAAAAACAAACGCTGACTGGCCCAGAACATGTGCCCAACCGCTTCAGTTTTCAGCCGATGCCACAAGGTTTGTGCTTAGGGTTCAGGGGTAAGGTATTTAGTTCTGGGCTTTTGGCTGCCTTATGGTTGGAATTGGGAGTTGAGGGTGTCTGGAAGGAGTGCGAAGGCAAAGCGCCGTATGAAATTATCCAGTTTCTCAAACCACAAACCACATCTGAACTCGGACCTAAGCACTTCGTTCCTGCTTAAGCCATCCATCCACGCATACATACAACACACACACACACACACACACGCACACACACACATATATATATATACACACATACATATATAACTATATGTATGCATGTGCATATATATATATATGTGTATATATATATGTATACACAGACACATAGTATGTAAATCCGGTCTTGGATCTGAATCTCACACTGGCTCCCATGCAGTTTGGCGGACGTGGAGGAGATCCACGTTGGGTGCGGGCCACAGCTAATATAAGTCAAGGATTTTATGGGCGTTTTGGGCTTTTGGGATTGAGGGTTTTTGGGTCTATCTAGGGGGTTTGAGGAGTGCGCATTTACATAGGTTCGAGGTGTAAGGCTTGGGGTAGTTACTCCGTTTCAGCGTTCTGCAGATTCCGGGTTCCGTGGACTCTTCGAAATGGGAACTATAGTATTCAGCTCATAAAACTCAGAGCGAATCGTCTCTTGCATATTGAGCCGATCGTTTTTCGTCTGGCGGTTTGGCAACCCACAGCACAAAACGATGCATTCATTTGAACTCGCAAGCTCCCGATGGCAACTGCAGTTCCGGTGTTTGGGCGGGATGGGGCAGTGGCAAAATGTCATCGTTAATTTGGGTTGGACCACCAGGTTTGGTTTGGACTGGCTAGGCTGGTACATGCAATAGCAAGAAGAAAAGTACCTTATGCAACACTTCTGGCCTCTAGAACAAGAAGCTCTTCAGCAAGCTTTCCTTCGGTAACCTGGTGACCTGACAAGCAAAAATCTCGTCCTGATGTCCGAAGGTCTGGCCTCAAGCGTGTCGATACTCCTTTGGACGAGCTTTGCGTGACACTGATTCTGTCTTCGCAGGACTGCACTTCGGGGGCTGTCGACCGAAATAGTCGGTATCAGTCTATGAAACTGTGGCATTGATGACATATTATAGGGTCGCCCTAGAGTTAATGACGTGGGATATCGTAATAAAGATCCTAGCATGCATCGTCACTAGCACCCTGGCCTGGGAAAAGACAAAAATATGCACGCATGTATGTCCGCGTGTATGCATGCAAGTATGTGTGTATGTGTGGTTTGCTTATTTGTGTGTTGCCTTGCTTCTTTGTTTCCTTGCCTTTTTGCCTTTGTTTGCTTGCGCTTGTTTGGGTTCTGTACAAGTAGGTATGCACGCACTCTTGCATGCAAGAAGGTGGAGGCTGGACCTAGCACCTACAAGCCTGAAGCCGCCCAAATGCTAAGCAGTAAACACGCCGGACCTTGTGCCTAGACGTACTGTAAACCCTAGAGAGACAACGTTCAACACTCTACAGGGATGAACATCCTCATTTCTAGCTGCCCTCCACTGCGTAACCCTGGAAGTAGAACTAGTTACCTTAAAAGCGCGCATCGCCGAAGGACGCTGTCACCTTCCGTTTCGAAGACGCGCTTTTCCCAGGGCGGGTTGGGGTTTGGGAGATTCGCATTCAGGATGAGCAGTGCCGAAGGTCCACTTCATGCGTTTCTGATTCATCGATACATAGAGGCTTGAAGGTGACACCAAGCTCCTTGATTCGGCCAAGAAGACAATCCTCAAGGCAAAGGCCACACAGGTCAGCTTTCAGTATGGACATGAATACCAGCATGAAACCTCTAAGGATTATGACCAGTAGCACCGCCGAAGCGATCAAAAACAGGGCCCACCAGGGAAGGCCATCGGCTCTCAGAGAGGAACATGTTGGCGACATGGTACCCGCGAGTCCACGGATGCGACAGTCAGGAGCCGACAAAATACGGTTCCTTTGTCCTCCTCAAAAGATGCATCCATCAAAGCATTGTGATGCCACGGAGGGGTCACCCAAGAAGCAATAGCACACGCGAGAGCATCGCAGCAACAGCAGCTTGTATCAGCCAGGACCCTGGAATCATCTGCGCCCCGAACCCTCCACTACCGCTCATAACATAAAGGTTCCGAAAGTACTTACTTGATGAAATACCCCCTTCTACGAGTTATACCCCCCCCAGCTCCTATTCTAGTTGTAACAATGTCCTCTTGTAGCCCCGCGATAAGTATGTCTTAATACACCCCCGAAAATTTGTTATGCCCCTCAGCAAAGCAGTACAGAGCCCTGTAAATGAAAGCCTATACCAAAGTGCGCGACAACCGATACAAGCCCATTGTAATTGTAGCATCCCTTATACATTACAACAATAGTGACCCTGAATCCAAAACCCTAAACTAAGAATCCTAAACTCCTAAACCCTATAAACCCATAACCCTGAGCTCCTACACATCCTAAACCCTAAACCCTATTTAAACCCATAGTCCTAAACTTCTAAACCCTGTTTCATCCGACAGCCTCAGGTCGAGGAGCGCGACACCTTTGCCGCCTGCCTGCTCATGCGGGGATGCCCGGACCCTTCAGACTACTCTAGAGGCTAGAATAATGACCTACATTATTTGGGGTTCCTTATTATAGTTATGTTATAATGACCTATATTATTTTGGGGGTTCCTTATTATAGCTATGTTATAATAGGCCCCCAAACCCTATTCTAATTATTTCAGGCCCCTACACTAGACGTTCGCCAAAGTGAAACGGAGGGGTTAGGGGTTTAGGGGTTTGGGGTTTAGGGTTTTGGGGGTTTATTTAGGGTTTAGGGGCTAGGGGATAATTGCGGGGAATGCGTGGGGTATAGCGGATTTAGCCATTAGGGTTTACAGGGTTTACTTGTCTGGGTTAGGTTTTGGTCTTTCGGGTATAGGGTCTAGCGTGCATTGCAATGCAGGGATCGCTTATATGGATGTCGAAATAGCACTGATCGAGGTTTCTTCGCACAGTTCGAGTATAGAAGCCCTCTAATGGACTTAGTCCCATATCTTGCCAGGTTCGCCATGCGCATTAAGAACCCTGCGTAACCCGAACCCCAAGTCCGAAACCCCAAGACCCTAAACCCTTAACCCTACTAAACCCTCATTTGGGTGGTTGTCAAAATTAGGGTCCCTTTCTGGGTCCTTATTATAGTACGGCACCTGGTATTTAGGGTACCCCAAAAATGGACCCTAATTTTGACAACCACCCACATAACATCATGTAGCACTGAAGCCCCTGCCTTGGCGCGAGGTTTGTGCAGAAGGCCCAAGGCGGCGAGGCGGGGGGAGAGCCATCAGAACGTGTGAGATTTTTATAAAACAGTAGTGTTTTATAAAACACTACAAGCCAGTTCCAGTAGGGATTTCAAGGGATTTGAATTAGTACCTAGACCCCAAAAGTATGTAGAATAATAGCCTTGTATGAGTTTTGAGCCATTAGTTTACCCACTGTTGGGGGTCTAGGTAGGGTTCCCACATTGACATGGTGGGTTTTTAGAGGTTTAGGGATGTTTTCTCCAGACCAAGGCTATTGCGTCATGTAGCGTGCTAGGGCGCAAGAATTCAAAGTTTCAGGCATGCCTGAGGCCACATCAGCAGGATCCATCCCGTGCTTGAAAACCCCAAACCCTTAAAACCCTAAACCGTGTAATTCCAAACGACAGGATGCGACGATGCAGGGATCGATTTCATGCAAACTCGGACTTAGGAGTTGGGACGTATCGGATATGCACGTATCGAGTATGGTTGCGCTGTTGATGGCCAAGATCGTGTGAGTTACTCTACCGAATTTAGATACAGTACCTTAAACTCTGGGAGTTATGGTAATCACGAACATTGCAGGCTGTTGTCCAACAGCAGGATCAACAGGAGCACTCCCTGCAACAACCCTCAAAACCGAGGCCCTCGACCCCAATAACTCTGAGGCCTCAGGCCGAAGCTCTTGAACCCCTAAACCCCTAAAGCCCCAAACCCCCAAATCCCTAAACCCCTAAACCCTAACCCCTAAACCCCTAAACCCTAAACCCCGAAACCCCTAATTTCTAAACCCCGAAACCCTAAACCCCAAACCATGCATGTAAGGCACGCCTCGCCTCTTTGGCTCCGAGATTAGGGTGCAGGGTTAATTAAGGGTTCATTTTTTCGGGTTTGGGGTACAGGGTTTAGGGTTCGGACTTTCTTGTTTAGTCAACGTGCGTGATCAGGTTCACCATTGTGAAGCGATCTCCAACCCCTGGGTCCCAAACCCTACAGGAAAGATCTACACTGAACCCGGAGTGTTTCAGGGACCTGAGGGGACCGCACCCCCTAGCCCTCAGTGACATCGCTCCCCCTGGCCAGGAGGAGGATGAAGGCGTGCAGGGCTTCCGTTTAGGGGTTCAGGGTTTCTGAAACCTATCCCTTTTGAAACCTATCCCTTTTGGGGGTCTTCGTTTTGAAGACAAACCCCGGCAGCTGGTTTCTAGAATCCTCCCATTTCCTGAGCCCACAAGTGCCCGGTCTTGTGTTTGCTTCCACCGCAGAACATAGTTCCATAGGTTGGACCCACGCAAGTAAACAACACCGCTCTGTTTTTCGGTCAAGTAATATGGTTCCTCCATAAGCTCCATGTCTCAGTCCCATTAGTTCATAGGGCACCGGCAGCCATAACCCGTCAAGCCGAACTCTTATGCCTCAAGCTTAAGCCCAGAAAGCCTTCGACGCTACATCCTGAAGCTCTGATTATCTGAGTTTGTTGTCCTCGCACGCACTTCAGCAGACCCATGGAGTCCTCTTTCAACAAGTAGGCGACTGTACTGAGGCCTGTAGAAAAACCACAGCAAGAGCTCCACGAAACCCTGTAAGACTTATAGTCTAGCTAAACCATGTATATAGTCTAGTTACTCGGCCCGGAAGAACCCTAAACCCGTAAACCAAAAAAAGAACCTATACCAAAAAACCTTAAACCCTAAACCCAGAGCCCAAAATCTTCATTGCGGAGGCATCCTCCCAACCGAGTCGGAAGTCGCAGGTTTCGCCGGCTCCGAGGTAGCGGAGGCGTCGCAGCCAGTATTCAGTTCAAGTGATAGACACCCTAACCCTAAACCCTAAACCCTTAGAACAGGTTCAGCGATTCAGATCTAGGGTGCAGTGTATCGGTATAGGGATTTTATGGGTTGGGGTTTAGGGTCTAGGGCATCGGGTTTGCAGGTCAGCTTTGGGTCGCCGGAGCTAGGAATGTAAAGGTAAGATAAAATCCGCATTTGGGCTTCGGGCGCGGGTATCAGTGACGCGGCTTTGGGGCATTGCAGTTTGGGTTTAGGGGTTAGCGTCTAAGTCTAAGGGTGTAATTCGATCTAGGCATGTTGAGTTGAGACGGCTAGGGTTGAGCAGTTTTGGGTTTAGGACTTACGGCTTTGAATTCGGGGGACAGGGCAGGTGGTTTCTAGTCGAGGTGTCGTGTTGGTAGCAGGGCAGAGTCGGGATTTGGGGTTTGTGGGTTCGGGATGCAAGCCGGATTTCGGCCCGATATTGGGGCCTCGTTTTCCTCCCAGGTTCAGTGTCCTAGTGCATTAAGTGGTGTTCTTCCGGAAAAGGTTGCTTCTTCCGACAAGGGCTTTCCTGTCATGCTGTTAGCCTTCCGCTTTGGTCGAATCCCTCCGCATAGGCTTATGGTTCAGGGCTTTAGGAGAACGCGAGTAAAGCAGCAACTAGAGGCTCGAAGTATGTAGACTGGCTCTGTCTGAAGCCTCTGGCACATCTCCACCAAAAGGGGGCTTCAGTGCTGGCTTGATGGGGTTCCTCTTGCAAAGCTTGACGCAGGAAGAGCAGGAAGAAGAGGACTCATCTCCGACTCACATGAGCAGCGTGTGAGCCAAAAAAGGCGTGTTGGCTTTGTATGTAGACACGTAACGTAATTGTGCGTGTCGAACGATACTCCAAAATCATGTTTACAGGTCGTTTCATGCTCGTCGTTTGGAGTACTCCCTAATCCATTGCACTTCATTCGGTGCCGTCCGCAACAGCAATACAGTTGCAGGGGTCTGAGTGATTTGTATCCATATTCCATACAGTCCTTACATAGTTATAGAGCTTGATATACCCTGCGCAGTCCCAATCACGCCAATCTAACGGCGGGAATTACTTGCCAGTATTTGTGTTAAGGCCCCTATCTAGAGCTCCGCCCTGAAGCTTAGGGTCCATGAGCCTCTCAGCTACAGCCCAGTGCATGCAAAAGCAACATCTGCCGAAACCCTGAAACTCTGAGCCCGAAGCCCCCGAGCCCCTAAGGCCCAGCACCTGAGCCACAAACGAGCCCGACATCCTGCAAGCCACAGCATACCCCCAAAAAAAAACTGATGAAATTCTGGAGCGCTTAGAACTTTCAGACTTCACAGTTCAGGGTTCTTTCAGGATTCAAGGCCTTACTAATCGGGCTTGGGGTCTTTCAGGTTTTGGGCCTTTCGGGCTCATGATCCACAGACTTCAATGTTCAAACTGCCAATCTTGGCTCCGTTTCGGCTCGGGATCCCAGGCCACTTTGGCCATCTGACACGCCGGTCAAGGGTTGGGCCTGTTTTGGGCCCTGTCATTGTGCCCTCTATTCCAGAAGCCCCTGGGTCCCAGCCCTTGACGCCCAAACCCTTGAACCCCACGGATCCCCAACGCGAGAGACCTGGACATCCGGATAGAAGCTCCATAGGAGACCTTCAGATCAACAAAAAGCAGCACCCGACGACACGCCTCTAAACTAGTGGTATATAATAGGAATATAATGGGGCCCTCATATAATCCTTATAGTCACGAATTCACCGAGATGCTTTCCCATGGCTTTGCCCGCATTCTGGAAAGAGTGGGCCTGGGGAGTTCGTGCACGAGCTGTCCCCAGGCATCCTGTCAAGGGGCTAACAGTGACTAACATCTAACACAGAGGGCTGAAACAGGCTAGTAATCGTACCCTGTCATTAGGGACTAACATCTAACACAGAGGGCTAAAACATGCTAGTAATGGTAGCCTGCCATCGTCCCTGTCTGATTGATTCTGAGATGCACTAAGACGCTGTGAGAATCAAGGCTTCCATGTTAAGGTTCTTTGTTGGCGCCCTGTCGTTTAGTCTTGTTTGACATGTTATGGGAGTTTCCGAAAATTGGGGTACCTTATTTAAGGGTCCCTAAATAGTATATTAGGGTCACCCATTTTTTGGAAACCCCTATATGGCGCAGCAGACCGGGGTGCTTTCAGGGTGAGCAGCCAAATCCTGAGGCCTGTCGGGTGTAGGACTTTTTGGTTTGGGGTTTTGTGGTTTTGGGTGGGTGCCCGAGTTGCCGGTCCCAAGGATTCACAAGACCTCTTCCATTCTTGGCCGAGCATAGTTACCCCAGTAGGGTTTGCTGCCACTGGCTTGGTGCGATGCCACTATCGCCGACGTTCGCGTAGGGTTTCGATACAGGCGAGTTTGAGGGTCTGTTGTTGAGGCCTTAGGTACTCATGGCCCTCAGCTACCGCCCTGCTTACTGGACCCCTACGCCATGCTTCCGAGCCACGGCCTGAATAGGATCCTTATCAAAGGGACCCTTAAATAAGGTACCACAATTTTCGGAAGCTCCCATATGTCAAACAAGACTAAACGACAGATGTGAAGTCCTGAAAAGTACACCCAAAAAGCAGTAACCTCACAGACATAGAGCTCGATGCTTGGAGCCGTCCCGAGGCATGAGCGCCACCTGGTGAAGCTATTCCAAGTTCCCAAAGCAGTATATATAGGATCCATATGAACCTTTGGATGTGCCTTTCACTCATGATAAGACAACGAGGTGGAATAGAGCATGGAACTGCACAAGTAGGCGGATTTTCAGTCATTATTCACTTGGAACCGTTCGTATCATTGTGGTCTACCCCGAATCCCTGTTCTAATCATTCGGACCCCATATTGTAGCCCTGCAGCCCGAAACTCGCGAGGTGTGCAAATCAGCGCACGAAGAGGTTCCAAGCTCAAGCCTGGGTTGAGTTTCAGCGAGTCTTTGCAGTTGGTTGCAGGCGGATACCTAGTAGCTCCGTAGGTTGCCTTTTGGCATATACATATACACACACATATATATATGCATGTAATATGTTTTCTGACCTTTGTAACTTTATATCGATGGGTTTTTGTTTAGGAGGTTTGGCACTGAAGGGTGGGCTGTTTGACGCTTCCCAACCCAAAGTCTTAGAGTCGGTTGAGCTCAAGTCTGGCACTTAGTGTTTCAAGGGGTGTGCTTTTCGGTCCTTCAAAGGGGACAAGCCCTATAATGGGCTATAGAATGGGCACATAATTGCTATATTAAGGGTATATACCTAGAGGTCCTTATTAAGGGTCCCTCCTTTTACCTGGATTTTCGGTTCTGGGATGGATGCAAGTGGAGTAAACGGGAAGCGGATACCCTGGATTGCTCTAAAATGAGCTGCCAGCCACGAGGATAAAAATAATCCGTAGAAAAACACAGCCAAGCCTGATCGCTGCTCTTACTTGGCTTTTGGAGGGGGCCCCGGGATGTCAGCTCTGATGGAAAGCTTCAGCTCTACCAGGGTGTTAAGTTTGTTTTGATGACACGCCCCAAAACTAAGGCCACCCGTAGCCCTAAACCTCAGTATGTCATCAACCCCAAACCGTCCCAGCCAAGCCCTAAAAACCTACACTACTGCATCCCTTCATTCCCTGCCTTGAACTGAACCCTGGACATGGAAACTGTAGAGCCGGACTACCTGCCCAAAGCCCGCGACGAAGTTCTGTAACCACAAGCCCACAGGGCGAAATCTTCTCTCCCCCGTGTGTGCGAGGAGTTCCGGGCTTCGGTATTTAAGTAGGCTTTCGGAGGTTTAGGCGGAATTGTGGCTTCAAGAAGTCCCTAAAGCCACAAGCTCTCAAAGGTCGTTGAGGCCTTGGAGAGCAGCACCGTTGTCGAAATCACCCCGGTCATTCCCCAGAAGCAGTCGGCTACAGGCCCGGGCACTCGGAGGATGTACCTTTCGAAAGTTCCTGCCGCATCCCGAATAGAAGCAATACTCCATCACTCCTATATGGGCGTTTCCGAGAATAGGGGTACCATAGTTTGTCGTCCTATTTTCGGAAACTCCCATATCCTGTCGTGGGATTCAATAAAGAGATATCTTACGGTACTCGTATGTTGAGTTATTCAGACGCATTTTCTGGGTCCAGCACTACTTCCCCCCCGGGCAGCTATAACGAGACGGGTTACGTCGCATTGACGTTCATCGAAAGAGGTTAATATAGATATGATATACCCATTATATAGCCCATTGTAGGGTAGGGGTCCCCATTAAGGGCTGACCAAAAGATCGTGGTTCAGAGATGCTCCGATCCACGGTCTACTTGATACATTCGGGCTTCGAGGTCAGCCTCGGGGCTCGGCACAGCTGCAGCTCTTTGAAATAGCCCAGTGCTTGTAACCTAAGCCATGACAGCCCCACAGACTACAGAACTGCCTCCGACTGAAGACTGCAAAAAGCCCGGAGGAAGTCCGAAGAGCCCCCAAAGAGGCCGCAAAGCGCCAAAGCCTGCACAGAACCCAGAGCTCCTGAATACCACAACCCCCGGTCTGCAGGCAAA
The DNA here is from genome assembly GCA_905221615.1 of Symbiodinium sp. CCMP2592. Taxonomy (NCBI): domain Eukaryota; class Dinophyceae; order Suessiales; family Symbiodiniaceae; genus Symbiodinium; species Symbiodinium sp. CCMP2592. The sequence goes on from CAJNDT010000069.1 coordinate 1,152,259, forward strand.
TTCTACGGCCGGTCGGTGCTCAAGAGACTACAGGGCTGCTGGTTCAGACAGGACACTTCTTTCAGGGCTTCTGGTTTAGTTTGGGTCAACGCACCTGCGTCGCCCGTCGCTCACTTACTGTACTGAGGGCGCCATACCTCTAGCTTGGTCCATTCTGTAACAAGGTCGGTTAGTATCAACGTCCGTGAATTCGAGCAAATATGCACCCCGTTTGAAACTTTAAAGCCTAGCCCCGGCTTCCAGTACTCTAGTCCCCAAGCCCTGCTCAGCCGAAACCCATGTTCAAAGCGCCCTCAAGGACGGCGAGATGATCGCGCAGATCATTGACTCGCTTGTCATCTTCAGCAACAACTCTGTGGCATTTCTGTACCCCGGCATGCATGAGGTGCTAGGCTTGTGGGTCCAGGGTTTTCAGGTGTAGAAGTTTTCAAAGTTTACGGTTTTCACTGGCTTTTACGTATCTTCCATCTGAAGCAGAGGGCCTGGTTATGTCATGTTATGTCTACAAGCTTCCAAACTCCATGCCGCACATGCACCATGATCGTGGTGGCGCTCCAGTTGCCGTTTGCCCCTTCGACCTTTATCTCCTAAGGGAGCTGCACAAGACCCTGCACACGGTTCATGCCGAAACCCCGAATCGCATCGGGTTTCTCGTTTCGACAGTTCTTAAATGAAAAGATGCCACCATAAACAAAGCAACAAGGCTGAACCCTGCAACAACGAACCCCTGAGCCTCTAAACCCTACTTTCCTAAGACCCCAAAGCCCACGAAGCCCTAAACCGTAAACCCAAATCCTAAACCCTAAACCCTAAACCCTAAACCCTAATCCCAAACCCTAAACCCTAAACCCTAAACCCAAACCCTAAACCCTGAACCCGGAGCCGCTGGCTGAGGTCCCCCCAAGGCGAATCGCAGGTCTGCCTGTCGCTCGAAGGCGGGGCAAAAAAGCGGAGCGTAGGAGCCTCGGTGGGCTTTCGGGGCGCAGAGCGTCTGAGGCCATCTATGATATAGGGGTCTTAGTAATCAGAATAGGGTTTTGGGGCCCATTATACACATTAATTGTAACAAGGAACCCCCAACATAGTATAGGTATTCTGAACCCGACACCCCATTAAGACCCGGATCTCAGCGCTTGCTGTGCCAATCGTCCGAGCCCTGGCGTTCAGGGCATCGGATGTTTGGCACCTTCACCGAAGATGCACAGGCGAGGAAAAGGGGATATCCCGGGCAGGCTTTGATTGTGGTGGCTTAGGGCATAGATGCTGGAGAGCTTTCTGGCTTTCCAGGCCTCGCTGCGTTGGACCGATGGGGATATCTGGCTGCGGAAATGAGGCGTGCTTCGAGCCGGGGTTGGATGCTATATAGAGATATAGAGCTATGAAACTCGAGATACGGGTCACTAACCCGTGCGCCTTCTCTTTGAATTTAGGGTCCATGGACACCTCGGCGCCTGCCTGCACCGAACTTCGGTAGCATTCTGCAGGTTTAAGATTACCACACATAGCCACGCCCCGTGGCCACCGACTTCCCACCGCTTCTAGGCCCAATGGCCCGAATCTTAGACCCATTTCCACCTGGAACCTCTACAGCGGGGCTGAGGTCAAAGAGCCATGCCATACTTATCTTAACTTATCAAGCCCTGAAAACCCCTGAACCCTCAAATCCTACGCCCGGCACGAACCCCAGACACTCCACCGATTCCTTCCTGGGCTCCTCCACCGACTCACCCTGCGCGAAGACAGACGGTTTAACATCTCGGTAAGCCGCGAGGAACGCTGGAGTGCTTCAGAACCCCGCGGAAGCAAATCTTAAGTTTTTGGGTTGAGTTTGAAGACGGTAATTACTGGGGTTCAGAGTTGATAGGTTTGCAAGTTCTGGCGGAGCTTGCTTTCTTCCTACCGAGTCGTGGTCAGCACACACAATTGAACAGGAAGTATACTAAGACTTCCGGTGTAGTTTGAGGAGACTTTGTATAGTTTAGGGCTGCTTATTTTGCTCCCATACTGTAGACCCCAGAACAACAAGACAAAATAGGACATAATAGGACCCTTCTGCCTCAGGACCTGCGGAGCACCATGGGCCACCGAAGGTGGTTTGCAAGCGGCACGCAAAGACTGCGCGTCGGAAAGAACGGGGGTGGGGGGGAGGGAGCGCAGGTGCAGTTCTCAAGGTTTGGAAGTCTAAGTTCAGGCTTTGTTTCGGGTGTTTTGGGCTTCAGGAGGCTTGGGCCGAATGCAAGGTTTGCACTTTAAAATGTTGGGTTCGAAGCGCTAGAACAGAGGGTTCATTGCTTCCCAGTGCAGGGGCACTTTCGTGTTGAAGTTTCCTCTTGCAGCCCGCCTGGAGCTGAATGGAATCCAGCTGTCCTCGCCGCTGTCTTTCTCAAGGCCAAATTTTAAACCCCAGAGACCAGACCCTGAGACCCTAAACGTCCAAAAGGGACCCCCACCCCTACGGATCCCAAGTGCACGGACGCTTAAAGTGTCTGTAAAGTTTGACGAAAAAAGGGACCACCACTAGTTTGACCCGGTAAAAGCATAGGCAAAGCAAATGAGTTCCGATCCTGCGCCCGGGCCTGCCTTGGGCGTACGATCAGAGGCCAGCAGTGCATGCGTTCGGTTTAGGCACTTCAGGAGCCAGGGTTTAGGGTTCAGTCAGTGATTGCCAGCTTTTGCAAATCATCTTCTCTGTGTACCGTGGATGTTGGGAACGCAAGGCACGATAGCATGTTTGCCTCTGACGGTGTTCTGGAGCACTGCCTGACTGTGCGAAACCCGACCTGGGTTTCGGAACTTCCAAACCTCCTAGAACGGAACGCTCCGATGAACAAGCCAGGAAACACCACTACGGCGCCCGACGCCTTCAAAACCTACCTCCGAGACTGATCGAGCCCATTTATTGGGCTCATGTGGAAGTTTCCGAAATTAGGGGTACCTGATGTTGCTGTCCTTTTTAATAAGGATCCTACACTCTAGGGTATTATATTAGGGTCCCCTATTTTCGGAAACCCCCATGTCAAGCTTCCTTTGTATAGAGTACACCGTTTCTTCGAGAAAAACTCTGCTAAATCCGACCAGGCAAGGGTCATGGTCAGTGGCCACGGCCGATGCTTCTGAGGTCGGGTAGGGCCCTTGATGTTTGTCGGCAGTGTTTGGGGTGAAATGGTACAGGTTTGGTGAGTTGACGATATAGCAGTTTAGGACTTTAGGATCTTTGCAGAGTGTATAGTATCGCCCATGTTCGACGGTTCTGGCTTTGGTCTATTCGTTCTCGCTGTTAGGTTCCGTGCTTGTCTCGCCCATTCAAGGGCTTCGCCAAAATCAGAGATTCTGTATGAATCCCAAGCTTCAAAGTCTTGAGCCCACAACCCTATAGACCCTGACCACTGAATTGTACGCAGGGCAAGAGATCCGGGAGTTTGTGAGTGGAGTGTAGCACCCCGTCGATATTTCCGCTGCCAGCTGAATTGAATACAAGCCCCACAACACCTGAACCCCAGAACGTGTTCTGCTTTGCCGAACGCAGCTTCTTCCTCAACGCCTACCCGTTAGCCTAGACTTGTTGGCGAGGATCCTCTTTTGCCAGCTACCCTGGCTGTTAGCCGCCGACTGCAGCGGCGCGTTCGATGCGCCGGGCGCGCCGGCGCCAGGAGGGATAATGCGCAGCTGTTGGCCCTGAGTGCCGAGACTGGGGAAGGCTTTTAGCACGCGGCTGCAGCCATTTGGACTCAAGCTGTCTCCCCTCGGACGTTTACGCACACGTTCTTCTGTAGAGCGTAGAGTAGAGCGACAATGGACGCGGCCAATGATGTCTCCAACACTGCAGTGGACAAGGCATCGAAGGACTTCTCCAAAGATCTTCTTGCGTTACAGAAGACCAACCAGAGGCTGATGGGTGGCATGATGTGCATGGGTCTATTGGCCTTGGTGACGTGTGGTGTCTCAATTGCTGTGGCAGTGCTGGTGCAGGATGTCACGGACTCTCAGGAAGGGAGTGCCAGCATGGCCATCTCAGCAAACGACGTGCTTTTGGTGCAGGATGCCTGGGCCGACGCTGTCCTGAGCATCTCAAACACCTACCTTGCTGGTGGCGACTTCGTGGCAGTGGCAGGAGCAGCAGCAGCCGAACTCTACGGCTATGGCCACTCCGACGTGCTCTTCAAACCGACGTTGGCATCCGTGAACCAGTTCCGGCCGACTGCGACTGGCGCCTTGTCGTACTTTGTGGGTAACTCAAACGTTGCGAATGGTTATGCAGTGAAGTTGATCAATTTTGACAATTACGGCCGGCCAGTTTTTTTCGCTGAGCTTAGGCCTTTCCATTTGCCGTTACCTGTTGCCGGAAAAAGCTCGCTCCAGTGTGGTTTACATTATCGTAGTGGTTGAGCACAGTTTCCGATCAGAACATGTCCTTAGGCATGAGTGCGAAACCCAGTCTACGTTGTCCAACCCCAACTGTCGTGTCAGTATTTATGTCCGTAAATAAAATGGAGTGTGGGAAATTAAAAGGTGTGGTGATTCCATCCACCCTGACGTCAGGAGGAAGTATGTTTCCCGCGTCCACGAGTTTACACGGAACGAATTGGATAGCACAGTCGTTTCCACCCCTGTTGTTTTACAGCGCGCACACACACACACACACTGAAGAAGGACTGCCTTTGCCGTTCGCACGGCAAGTGGCGGCGAATGGCAGCGTCATTGCGTTGCAGCAGGGAGCCATCCAGGCTCGGGTCACTGCTACACCCTCGTCGCATAAATCCTTTACCCTAAAACAAAAACCCCTCAGTCCTTCAAAGCGTTGGGGTTGAGAGCGTCAGGGTTCAGCATAACTACCCGGAATGCAACAGGTTTCGGGGCTGGGGAGGAGTTGGCTTTGAGTGAAAGTCTATAAGATGTAATTCTGTGAATTGCAAGACCGTTGTGCCGTTCTTTCGATTGCATGCATATTCTATGATTCAGGTGCTAGTATACTAACTATGTCAAGGCTGCCTGTACAGTGTAATGGAACAAGAGATGTACTGGAAGTCGTTGCGGCCTGTGTGGCGCTTTGGTGTTGGTTTAGTGTCCAAGTGTAAAGATAATGGGCTCCACAAGACTTCTTAACCCAACCCTAAACCCTAAACCCTAAACCCTAAACCATCAAACTTTGAAGTCCTAAACTCGAAAGATCTCTAAAGCTGGTGTTCCTGGAAAGCCCAAGCCGTTTGCTGGCTTCCGGGCTTCTCGTCCAGCCCGACAGCTTCCTTCTTTCTTCACTCCGCCATATTCGTATAACACCTAAACCCTAAACTAAACCTTAAACCCTCAAACTCCCCAGAAAGAAGCCATATTGCACTTAAAAAAACTTCCCAACAGATCCGAAGTCCCAAAGACTTAGGCCCCGAGACCCTGAGCCCGAAGAGGCCTGTGAAACTCAGTGCAGACACCACTTACTCAAAGCCCTGCGCCTCGAAGCCCGGGTATGTTTGGGGATCAGTTTAATTTAGGGTCAGTGAGGGTTTATATATAAGGCTTAGGTTTAGGGATGGTTTTGGGGTTTCTCATGTACTTGGGGTTTCGAGTTTAGGGTTCTTCAGGATCCCCTTCCCAGCGGTTCCAGTCGGAGCTTGGACTGTCACGACGTACACTGGGGCCTGGTTCCTCAGCTCCGCTGTGGGTTTTGAATGGTGCGGGAGGGCGTGGCAGCTCGGTGTTGGGGATTTAGGGGAGTTCTAGGAGGCGTTTACAGGGTTTAGGACTGGAATTGTGAGGCTTTAGTGGGGGTTTGGGGACTTGGTGAGAGCTTCGGTGGTCCAGAGTTCTGTCAAGTGGACGTCTTGTATATACACATTGTCCACGAAAGCAGGAAGTAGGACGCGATGTGCGCAGGGCCCGCGTCCGGTACACGCCATGCTTGGCCGACAACGCTCAGGTTTCGGTTCGACGAGGTTTGTTGGGAATGATGATGAGTTGGAGTTTGGAACCTTACAAATAAACCGAAACTGCAGTCGAAAGGTTTACAAAGACGCGCTGTAGCCTTAGCCCTTTACGATGCGCTCTCTAGACCCCTCCGCCATAATCTAGTGCCCTACTCGAGAACTCCAAGCGCTCGTGGTTTAGGGCTCAGGGCTGTCGGGTTCAGGGTTTCAGGCGGGTTCGCTATTAAGGATTTACGAAATGTCAAGTGCAAGGACGAGCACTGACGGAAAATCCCTCTACGCCACGCCCAACAACCATACATACCTGGAAGCCTGGAGCCTTCATAAGAAGGCCTTCAGCCCTCCAACCTCCAGGCCTGGTTGGAACGGGGACCCTCCTCTGCGATGGGACGAGCTTCGAGGTCCTGAGAATAAGGGTCTAAGATGGTGTTTAGAGGCTTGACAGGCCTTTTGGGCTTGGATCGAGTAGCTGGTTTCACGGCTCAGGGTGCAAGGGTGCCAGGGCTTCTTGCCGAAGCCCCGATTAAGAACTCCCTCCGCCTTACATGTCACGGATCGTAATGAGGATGGTGCTGTGCTTCCCTTTTCGAGGGTCAGTGTTCGTTGTCGTCTTCAGCGCTCTCTAGGTTTCCAAGGAAAGGGCTTACGATTTGATGCGATAATATAGGGGCCTAAATGATTACCTACACTTTTTGGGGGGTTCCATACTTTACTTACAGCATAATGGGCCCCAAAACCCTATTCCGATTATTAAGGCCCCTATATTGGGTGGTTGGGCCGGTTTGGGGGTCTTGGGTGCGAATGTTCCTGCAGTGTCCATTGCGCGCAGGTGTCCACGGTGGGCTGCGTGCGAAACGGATGCCCTTGGCCCCTTTGAAAGCAAGACCATCCCTGGCTCCATCCCATAAATCTCTGTATTTATGGCATTGAAAATTATGAGTTCTGTGTTCATCCTTGTTACTATGCTCGGGATAAGGGGGCTATATAGTATATAATCGACTCCTAGACGACACCTCGAGCTTCAAGGAGCACTTCGAGCGCTACTGCACACTCAAAGCCCGAAAACAGCCCTGAAACACGGACCTTGCTACCTAGTAACGGAAGCCTCAAATTCGAGTCTGGCAGCATAGCCAAACCTGGACGAAAACCTCACAGCGACGTGGATTGGACCAACATACCAATCGTTGTTATATCAACCTACTAATATACCACCCGCAGCTTCCACACCGCGAAGCGACATGTTTCTACTAGGACAGCCCCCAGCCCTGATCCATAAGCTAGAAACCCCAAACCCCATACCCTGCACCGGACAGATGTCCAAGAAAGCCTTATCCCGGACCCTGTTGCCAAAGAGCCCTCAAGCGCGACATTTTGGATAGGGCTCATGAATCAATGAAGGTACAACGCGACAGTCCCAAACCCCTGGTTCAGGGTTGGGTTTCGGATTTTCGGATGCTTGGGCTTGAGGCAGCTGAAATCATGTTTCCTAGTTTGTACACTTCAACTAAGAGGAACTTGATGCCGGCCATGTTTTGCAAACTCTACATAACAAGTGGGCCTTGTCACAAGGAGAAAACGCTACATCAAGAAAAGAAAGCCGCAAAACGGATGCCAGAGCTGACTTGCCGAGAGGCACCGACTGTCCCTTGTGGAGGGTGGGGCCACTTATGCGGAGCCTCGGCTTACGAGAAGTGATATCTCGGAAGCATTTTTGAAAATAGCGGCTGTTGTGGTGGTTGAAGACGGCTGGACAATCTTCTTCGTGGGTGTTCGATTCGTTTCTGTTGGCAGCCGGAGACCGATGAGCATGACTGGGTCGTTCAGGGGTTGAGGTCGATGTGTGAACTTTCGTGGAGTTGAGCTGAATGGTGTAGGGTGGTGCCTTGGGGTTTCACTTTGGAGCTGGAGACGGTCACCCTCAAGAGTGCAGAATTCTCAGGCAGCAGGACCGCATGATGCTGATGCTGAAGAATACGTGGTTGTGGTGGTGGTTGTGGTGGTGGTGGTGGTGGTGGTGGCGGTGGTGGTGGTGGTTGGTGGCGGTTGTGGTTGCGGTGCCGGCCCTTGCCGGTGGCGGTGGCGGTGTGCTGAGTGATAAGATTTTGTGATCCACATGTTCCGTCTTCTGCTTCAGATCGGACTTCACAGGCATTTGTTGTCTGGTGGTGTTGTTACGAGCATCTACCATGGGCCTCAATGTGCCATCATGGTTATAGGTAGGCATCATTGATTTCAACTAGTACAGTCAGTAAACAGTTGATCTATTGACTCCTTTGAAAGATCGAGTGTCTCCCAAACCACGAGGCTGCAAGTGCCGGAAAATGACTGTTAGGTTAAGAGTTTTCAGGGTGAAGGGTTTCAAGCTTGACCTGGAATGTTGCCCCCCTCCGCCGAAACCCCCAAATCTTGAATCCCAAACTTAACCGTCGAAATCCTGAAAGCCTAAAACTTTAAACCCCTAAAACACGAACAGGTTTTCATGACGGTTCCCTTAAAGCCCAACTTAGGCGCCCAACCGGAACTTGGCGGTGCCCGGGGCGGTGGCGGAAGCCCCGAGCAAGTGGACTGCCCCGGCCAGGGGCTTTGTTTGCTTCTTGTGAGTTAGTGTTCAGGGCTGGGGGGGGGGGTCCGGTTTGCTTATGGTTTTGACGCTTCAGGGTTAAAAGGTTTAGGTTTTGGTCTTTGTCAGGCATGTTGAAACGTTATTGTGAGTTTCTTCGTGTTTCTGGTTGTTTCTTTATGCAACCTATGAAACGGGACTATCACTGAGATGCTTTGCGCTGTGGTTCGGCCATTTATTCCAAGCTTGAGTGGCATGGGGCGAGGTGTCTCGTAAAGTCTTAGACCCTGCACCCTGCTATAAGCCTCTGAAACGTAGATTCTCATTATAAAAACATTGACAAGACCCTATATACCCCAAGACATGCCCGAGCCCTGGAGGTGCTCGCCTGGGATGGCGCTTTGTATGCAGCCCCACTGGCTGCCGATAATGTCCTGCGGGTGGCGGAGGGTGCTTCAGGAGCTGCGTGCGGCTTTAGGAACCCGGAGGAGTCACATAGGACCATATAGAATAGCATTCCCGTTCCTAGAATCCTTGAACACCGCGATGTGCTTTGCATTGGAACGTAACTGTCGACTCATGACTCGACCTGGCAAGACGGCGAGGCACATTAAGGAGGAAGTAGCCTGGCTGGAGGGGCCTTCATTGTTTCAATACCGCCGAGGGTCTGTTACAATGGTATGGTAAAATCTCCCTTACCGAATCAAGTTTTCAGGAACTCTAAGCGGATAGTATCAGCTACGAACGAAGGCCCAGGGCTTGAAAGAGGTTAAAGCTCTATGGGGCTCAGTTTGCTCACGCCTGCTTAGAACTATCTGCCAAGCCCTGAAAGTTCTGCACCTGCCGGCTTGAATGTTCCCCGCGTCGGAAAGATTTTTTGGGTCGGGGCTTGACAATAGCGTATAGGGGCCAAGAATAAGGGTTTGTAGCTTCAATTTGAGGCAAAATGGGGTCTAGGGTTTCTACCTAAGTAAATCTAGCAATCTAGGTTAGCACATGATGTAGTCAACCGCATGCGGGCACTTCGATGTCTGAACCCTGCATATGCCCTATAATCTCACCTAAGTCACATCCCAGCTCATGGGCCCCCTTGGAAAATTCGCTAGCACCCTCGGAACCGCTTCTACGGTATTTGTTGGTGCCCTTAAGATCAATTGAACCCGTATGAATCGTGATTACACCAAACCCTGAACGCGAAATCGCAACCTCTAAACACTCTAAGATCCCGATTGCGAGGAACTGAAGTCGCCCTCATTGCTCCCTCCTCGCCTCTTTCGGGAAGCTTTGCGAAGTATGGCGCCGTCGTTTGTCAGCAAAATGTTGTTCAGCGCTGAAGGAATGTTCGTTGTATAGGGTTTTATAGGGGTCTGAATGGGGCGGTCCAGGGTCACACGCCTTTAACCACATCGTATTCCTTGGATTTTGATCCCCATACTGAGGCCTATAAGAACATACAGGTATATGGGTCCTGAGGATCTATGATGTCGTTACAACGAAGTGCTGAATTGAGCAGCTGCCGAATCGCCTTATCCAAAAAGGCATCTCACAGCAGCAGCAGCAGCAGCAGCAGCTTGCATAAATCCTGGGGTGTCAGGATGTGATTGACGTGCGACGAGCCATCAGCCGTCGAAAAACCCTGTGAAACCTTCCAAGAAACTCCGCTAAGCATCCGAAGTGGGAGCACGCAAGGAACTTAAATTAAAACCTGATGTTCTGAGACATACAAATATATTCCATGCTTCAAGCAAACCACCAAAGTACGGATCTCCCAGACGGCCATTAGCGTGCCTTGCGGTTCCTGGCGAAAGGCCCAAAACCAAATCAGAGGTCGTCCTTGGCGACGATGGCTTCGTGTACTGCATCCCGTACTCGGCGACCCAGGCCGGATGAGTTTACAGGGCCTGGGGTTTACCTGAGGACCCCATGTGCATCAATGTATAAATACACATATATACACACACATGCATCTTGAGTGTATGCGTGTGTATGTATTTAGATGTATTGCCTTATCTTGTCCCATGCTATTAGACTATACCAGTTAATTGTATGTACCTTTACACATATGGGTGGCCTCCGCTCATGATTGTTTTTGCATTCGCTCGGAAGGTAATGCGCATCGACCCGGTCCTCGCGGCCGAGGGGATGCTTGGAAGGTTTGGGCTTGTAATGTGTGTGGATTCCGGGTCTCTTTGGTAGAAATGAGGATGAAGGCATTGCTTAAGGGTTAGAGCTTTCGAAGCTTCGGGTTCAGGGCTTCCTGTGGCTTTTCGTGGGTCTACTTCGTGGGGGGTGTGATGGTCTGCCCCCGTGGTCTGATGCGAATTGCATTCTGCCTGGCATGGTTTATCACACCCCTTCTTCGTTGTGACTCTACTGTTGTTGACAAATAGCCCATAATTCAGAGCTGCACCTTAACCTAACACTAACCCCAAACCCTTCATTTCTGAGCCCTCATAAATCATCAGAAAGCCCAGAACTCTGAAAACGTTTCGGCCTCAAGCCCGAAACCTCTAAGCTATATTCAATCCTGAATGCCAGACCCTGTACAGCCTCTCCACACAGGACTCTGAGCTATGTGCATCTCATCCCAGGAATAGTTCGGCTCTCCAACTTTTTGGCGACGTGGGGACGGCAGGCGCTCTGGGCGTAAACCTTAGAGTTTAGCCTTGTGGTATTCAAAACTTCGGTTTGTGATTCAGAGGCACGGCTTTCTTATATCTTTGAAGAGAGCGTCAAGGTTCGGAAGCTGATTAAGCCTTGCCTTGTCCGAAATTCCCGAAACTAGCAGGATCCCTAACAAGTGTCTGAGAAGAGTCCACGGTTTCTTAATCAGGCTCCTGCTGAGTCCCGGAGTTGCAGTTAGGGCGCCATGGCCATAGGGGTCTTTCCTGAGGCTTCAAGCCACGGTTCCCGAAGCTGCCCTTCTGCGATGATGATGATTCCTTCGCTTCGACAACAGTGGTAGTAAGATCGAATGCTTTGTTGAATGGGTAGCCAGGGAAGTGCTTCAACTCGCCATCATCATGGACAAAACGAAATCGCGGTTTATTTCACAGAACAACAACATCAACCGTTAATGTAGTAATGTAGGCGCCATGGCACATACCTTTGTTTTGATCACGTATCACTCTCCTGTTGGTCTTGCACAGGCGGTTTCCATTTGGAAATATATGGGCGCTGTCAATCTGCCTACGCTTGGTAGGCATAGGGTCTAGAGGCCCCATATAGACCCTACGCTAACAAGTACGTATACTCGAACAAAACTCTAATAAAGAATCCTAATGTATCCATGCTGAAGGGCATCTATCAACGACGCCTGGGAAGCTGCTAATCCACCGTCAGCCCTCGCCTCAAGCATTGAACCCTAAAGTGTCAAGGCTACAAGTGGCTGCATGGGGTGGCGAGCCAACAGGGCTCCATCTTTGCCGTCCCCGCGGGGGCATCGACGGTGCTTGTTATAGACACGCAGCGGCCCGGCCAAATCGTGGGTGCATGGCTTTCGGTTTTTGAAAGCTTTTGGGTTTGGGGTTTTCGGGTCTTTGAAGGCTGTACGGCTTAAGACTCAGGGTTAAGGCTAGGGATATGGCTGCTATGTGACCGGATGTAATGTAGGTACATAGGGGCTTTGGTCCGGGACGGTCTGTAGGCTTTTACGTCGGTTCGGAATTGGTGAATTTCACGATGTATGCTCCAGGACGTGGTCGGGATCTGTCGTCGATTTGTTTGTGGTCGAAGTGGTTGACTTCCAGGGCTCAGTGACATATAAGGCACAAGGATACATTTCTTTTTGCCTTCCCATTCTCATACAAACCCCAGTGGATGGGGCCAAAAAGGGTCTTTTTTCAGCACTTCGGGGCCCGATTGCTTTGAGAGTGGGGAACAAAGCCTTATGGCCGAGGCAAGCCTTGAGTGACTCGTTTTCCAGACTGTCAAGGTTGCCGCATTTGGCCGGCTGATACTTTTCATAGAGGACTATGTCATGTAAAGGGATACAACAACTTTCTATACCGGTATACCCATTATATAATGCCTTCTGAGGATGCGTTAATCATTTTGGCATGACGGGGCGCATGGCCTTTCCTGAACGGGGGTTGGGCTGTGTGCGTAAGCCCATTCCCAGCTTCTTTGGCTTGTGCAAGCCCGAACCTTCACGCAGAGAGTGCTTTAGGGTATCTGACGGGGTTCAGAAGCCCAGAGCCCGAATCCCCCCGATTTCGACACCGTCAGAAAAAATCAGTAGTCCCCCTCAGCGACAATGAGCCGAAGAGCTGAGGTCGGTGACCATCTCTGAATTAGCGTCTTGGCTGGTTGTTGGAGCGGTACAGGATGACTTCTGGATCGCATATGAAACTGATGATAAAGAGTCTATGAAAATAGTAAGCTATAGTCTGTAGCCATCTTCTTGTCAGAACTCCGGGAAGGTGTTCTTGGGCATTGCGGTTTCCTAATAATGTCTCAGAAGATCGGGGCCCGAATAACAATTCCTTGCAGGTGGTTGTCAAAATCATGGTCCCTGTTTGGTTCATGGCTGGCTTTCTTTATCTGTGGTCCTATAAACCAAAAAATAAATAAAGGGCCTCCCTAAATGAATGATATAGGCTAGGGGACCAGGGGAGTGAGCGGTGGGCGCTGGGAGAATGGGAGTAGCCGTCGTCCTCGTCGAAATAGTAGTGTAATCGTTGTCGTAGTAGTAGTAGTAGTAGTAGTAGTAGTAGTAGTAGTAGTAGTCGTGGTGGTGGTGGTGGGTGGTACTAGTATTAGTCGTACTTGTGGCGGCAGCAGCTCTCGTCCTCGTCCTCGCCCATTAAACCCCTAACCCTAAAGGACCCTAAATAATATTCTGGGACTCTATATAATAAGAAGGGTTTAGGTGGGGATAGTACGGTTGATGCTTTGAGGGCGAAAGGCTTGGGGGCACACCTAATTTATTGGCGCTAGCGGGGTGGGTGCGGTCTATGGGTAAACTGTAATGGGAGGGGTGCGGGTTATAGAAAATAGTCCTGAAGCCCAACTCCGAATCCTAAACCCTAAAACCCTAAATCCGACTACGGCGACTTCATCTTCGTCGCCCAGCCAGAGGCTCAGTAAGCAAGGGTTAAGGCCGGTAATTAAATTGGTTGAACGCCTAGCCAATGGCGGTAGGTCTCGGGTTGAACGCCTAGCCAATGGCGGTAGGTCTCGGGTTGAACGCCTAGCCAATGGCGGTAGGTCTCGGGTTGGACGCCTAACAAATGGCGGTAGGATTAAGAATAGTTAGGGGTCGGGATCAATAAATCCTAAACCCTAAATCCTAAACCCTAAACCCTAAACCCTAAACCCTAAGTGAGAGGGAAGGAGAGGGAGAGAAGGGAGGAAAGGAGTCGGGGGTTCAGTGTGATTGCGCGGTAGGCCATGCAGGTGATAGGCAGTGGTAGGTCTCAGGTAGTGGCAGTTACATGTCTTGCGTTTGTGCCTTTTTGCCTCCCTGCCTCCCACTTTGCTGCTGCCGAGGCTTGGACATTCCATGGCAGATGGGGGCAGCGCGATGATCGTTGAGGACACCGGGGTTGTTAGTGCTGAAGCCATAAATTTAAGTGCTGGGGCTTGAGACTTGCTTTTGATTGATCCCTGAAGCCCCAGACCCGAACAGAGAGACCTCGTCCTCGTCCTCGTCAGGCAGTGTTCGGAGTATTGATGATGGGTTGGGTTTCTGGTATTTTGTATATTAAATTTTATTAAATACCCCTAGGCTTCTGATTCTGGGTTTCCACAAACCCCTCTGTAAGTTCAGGGTGTCAGAATTCGGGGGAGGGGTGCTGCAGTTACTGCAGTTGCCTGACATGAGCTGAGTGGAGTCTGACTTGAGTCATCCATGCAGAGCGGAGCGGCTGCTCAAGCACATGCTCACATGCATGGGTTCATGGATGACAGAGGATTTAACCCCGGCCACCCTCACCCTCGGGGACTTTGACCTTGGTCACTCACACTCACTCACTCACTCACTGTCACTCACTCTCGCTCACTCACTGTCTCACTCACTCACTCACTCACTCACCCACCCACAGCTTACTCAACGGTTGTAGTCGAGATCCTTGCGCCTTGTTCCGATGGCGTTTCATCCTCGGCGTCCCCGTGGAGGACGGCAGGCGCACCAGCGCCAGTTTGGCGATGCTTTCCGGCCTCCGGTATCGTGGCCGATCATTACATTGGGGATGACATCTAGTTTAAGTATCAATCAACACAATCATTAATCGATGGTTGTATTGATTGGCAAATCAGGCAGTGATTGCCCCGCGGCTTGGACAGCCGGAGGTGGCGCCTTTTGTTCCTCAGCATGCTGCCGTCATTCCTCCAAGATTTCCAGCTGTGCCACTGCGAGAGGAGGCTCCGACTCCGGTCGTTGAGCAGGCTGAGCTCCTCGAGACGGAGACGGTCCCGGCGGCGGCGGCGGAGGATGAGCTGGTTGCGCCACTGCTGGAGCCAGAGGAGATTCCTGGTGCGCCGGCTCGTGCTGAGGACGAGACTGTCACTGGGCCGTCTCGCTTGCCTTTTATAAGTCTGGTAATTAAGTTTAGTTAAAACGATGAGGTCGGAATAACCAGACTCAGGTGGAGCCTCTGCATGTGGACTTCATCGCCATCTCGAGCTACATGGGCTTTATAAATCCTGCGATGGATCCCAAGGTAAAGGAGCACAGAGGCTGGCGAGTGTCGACGATTGGAACTGAGAAGCTGTATTATCACTGGGATGCTCGCTGCGTTGCCGCCACAAAGATTCCATTGCAGTTTTTGGATGCTGCTCACTTTAATGTGAAATGGGGTTGGTTTGCTTGTAGCTTTTTGGTGGGTGGTTGGGGTTTGTGGTTTGGGTTGGGCTTCACGATTTTGATCTGACCACTCAGTTCGATGCTGCCGAGCCGGATGGTCACGACTGCGTTCAGGCGAGGGGGTACAAGCTCTGGAGTGTGTACCTTTCCTCGTGCCACTTCTGGTTTAATGATTCTGAGATGAGGGCTCTTCCTTTCTCGGCTTTCGCCACCTTGCTGCCTTTGCATTTTTTTACGGGGTTTGGTTTAGGAGTTTAGGGTTTTGGTTGAGGGTTTAGGTTCAGGGTCTAGGTTTAGCCTCGGGGTAGGGGCCTAAGGGTTTTGGTTTAGGGTGTAAGGTTTTAGATTGAATCGGCCATCAATCAGGAAGCCGAGTTCGCAGCGCGGGCCGAGGAGGTGGTGAGGGCACGCATCAAGAGGCGGCGCTGCTAAAAAGTGGGATCCTGCATGCTGCCTGCTTCTTGCACTTTTGTTGCGACTCATGTTGGGCAATGATTCTGCACTGCATTTTCCCTCCAGGACCTGGCCTTCATTATGACCCTTCTTTCGGCCGCTGCCTTGGAGTGTTATCACACAGGCTGTGCAGCTGTGCTCGGCATGTCTGATTTGTGATCATCGCTTGCATTCTTGATTGACATCCGTGGCATTGACTGAGCATGGGTCGCTTCATTGCTAAGTATTGCTTTCGTAGTACCCATGATCTGCTGATTTGATCGTTTCGTTGGATTGAGATGCCCAGGTCAGCTTCTTCGGCGTCGGCACCACCGGGCCGCCGGCATCGGTGTGGCGCCAACACTTCGCTTGTTGTTCGGTTTGGGTTCGGGTTCGGGCTCGGGGCTTCAATTTCGCTTCGTTCTGAGTAAAGATGCCTGAGGATTTTTTGACAGTCGCGATCGAAGCTACAATACCTTCCGAGTTCAGCACGGAAAGCAGTATTCGATTTTATGCGGCACTGCAAAACTTCTTGAAGCTTGCACCTTTGTGCTGAAGCCTGATTGGCTGTGTCTCGTCGTCTGAGGCGCAGGCCCGCTTGCCACTCGACTTCGGGGGCAGGGCACCCAGCCTTAGGATCCACCTGCGTGGTGTTTTCGGTTTGCATTTGGATCAATCTGGGGCTTCTTGTCTTGTCGGTATCTGCAAGTCTTTGCGATTACGGGCTTGCGAATCTAATCTGCTTGGGTTTCTCACAACTCCCCGTTGCTGCCGCTGAGCTGTCACAACCCACCTCATGCTTCAATGTTTCGAAAATCTTGGCCATCTTCTAAACCCTTTAAGACCTCAACAACTCCTAATGAATTCGGAAGAGGGCATTATCAACCCCTCAAGGGAAAGGAACTCCATTAATGCCAAGGAGGTATGTTCATCTGCTCAGTTGAGGCCAAGGGTGCTGGATTTCGCAGTTTCTGGATCGTCAAACACTATTATAAGACAAAACAAGATCAGATAAGATAAGATAGTATACTACAATACCCCAAATAAGAACTAACAGGGCCTACAGACCTTTCAGGAACAGCGACGTTGGATGTTGGGTTTCTTTGGGCCTTGGGGTCCGATCCGATTTCCCAAAGCCACATACGACACTTTCTGAGAGATCTGTGAGTCTGTGAAGCCTCTGAAACTCTGCAGCCCCCCGCCTCTGGAAACTCTGCAGCCCTGAGGATTCGATCTCTTGCGCCAGACGTTGATCTTGGCACTTCTTCAGCGCCCCTCTCAGTACTTCTTCAGCACTCGTGGTACTTCATTCACTATTGCTTCGTACTTGACAACAATAAATTATTGTACTTTGTGGTTTGTTTATTTCGGTGTTTGTGTCGTACCATACATGTCTCTCAGGAACCATTTGACATTTCTGGGTTTCGGTCTCGGCTTACTCCTTTCAGGGTTTCGGGCTCTGTTTATTCCTTTCAGCGTTTGTCCTTCTAGGGCTTCGGCCTGGGTTTACTCCGTTTTAGGGTTTCGGGCTCCGTTTGCTCCTTTCAGGGACCGGGCCTTCTTATTTTAATGTTTCGGCTTCGGTCTGGGCTTGAGGTTTCAAAGTTTCGGTTTTTTTCAAGCAGACCTTTCACTTCTCCCGGGGTATCGGGGTCGGTGTATTTCACCTTGTTTCACTGGGGTTTCGGTTTGGGCTTACTCTTTTTTAGGGCTTCGGCCTGGGTTTCAGGGTTTCGCAAGCTTACCTTTCGCTTCTTTCAAGGTATCCGGGTCGGTTTACTCCACTTTCATTACGGTTTCGGTCTGGGTTTGCTCCTTCTAGGGCTTCGGCATTTGGGTTTACTCCTTTTAAGGTTCCGGTCAATAATCGTTAAGCAGGTTGGAGCAAGTGCAGGCAATGGCAATTTTCGGAAACAGGTGGCTGCTTCAAGAAGAGTAACACAAACAACAACAACAACAGCAACAACAACAGCAACAACAACAACAACAACTTCCTTCCTTTGCTGCTGCTACTTGCTGGGCTGCTTCCGACTTCCTGGTGCTGTGGCTCACAGGTTGTTTTACATTCAAGTTCGATTCAGATGATCAGATGGGTGTCAATGGGTGTGATCCGGGTGCAAGGATGCTGTGCTGATTCCATAATCAGTAATTATCGATCACTGACTGAGAGCAATAAAGATGATTCCGGTTCCAGTAGCAATACCAATACGGTTTGCTGGCCGCGAAGAGGGCCTGAGCTACAGTAACTGTAATCTACTACGACGTACGACTACTGCGACTACGAACTACGACTACGACGACTAGGCTAGGACTACTTGCCTGCCCGCCCCATCGGGGCCCCATCGTCATTCATGGCGCAGCAATCTTCGGAATCTCAGTGGCTGGAGCGGCTGCCGATGCTCACATGGACCACTGGGTGGCCCAGGCTTGGCTTCGACCTCGTGTTTTGGCTTGGCTTGGTAAGGCTTCCTGGAATACTTTCTCATAACCAAATCTCTACCCTCAACCCTGAATGTCAACAGAGACTAGAGACTAGAGATCCCTTTCAAATTTCAATTCAGGTCCTCGTCGCGTACGGCGTCGAGTACAAGTATGGGGACCGAGGCAAAGGAAAGGCGTTCATGATGGGGCACTTGAAATTGCGCTACCCTTCGGCGACGTTTCACCATTTGGATGTACGAGGGTCGGCGTTGTGGCCTTCGGACGTTGCTGAAGGCAGGTCGGGACGTTGCTACATGTACTACATGACTCATTTTTTGCAGCTCACAAAGCCTTACGTAACTTACGTAGGCCTTAGTAACCCCGAAAAAACCTTCAAACGATGCTTTTCCTTTTCCCTCAGATACACCGCGTGCCCATGGTTCGATCTTCGGCATCCTGAACGACTGCCCACAAGGCATGGGTCTTCGCACGTTGAGGCACGTCATGATGATGATCCTGAGCATGGCTCCGATGCTCAATACAGGTGATGAGGTGGTACTCGTTCTTTGCTGTTCCTTATTTTAATTTTAGCATGGTGTTTATTTGCTGTTTTGACTTCAGCTGGAATCTGGTGGAATACTGAAATCAACTTAAATCAACTCCAATTCTCCTCACCTCCACCTCAGGCTCAGCTGGAAAGCACAGGTCAGCTGCAATAGCCATGGTCCTGGCTGCTTTCTTCCATGTTCCGATCTACCTGCCCAGTCGCTTCGGATTGCAAAGCGATGCATCACTGGTGCGCATGCCGGAGCGCTGCACTCCGTGACTTGACCATGTCATTTTAATCGTGTTTGCTTTGCCTTCTGGTCTTCTGGTCACTGGTTACTAGTCAAGCTTCACAGCTTCGGTACCAACGACAGTACGTTGTTGGGCTGAGCTGCTGAGCTGCTGGGTGTTACTGGGTGACTGGGTGCTGGGTGTTCGGGCCAGGCTGGTGGAGAGTGCCTACAATGACGTCGTGCGGACGATGCAGAAGTACTGGGGTGCGAGTGCGGCTGCAGAGCCGGCAGTGGCAGCGTCGTCCTCGTCCTCGACCTCGGGCCTGGACGGCGCACCTAGACTTCCGAATTCAGAAGTGGCTGAGAGGATGAGTTCTTCGGAGTCGGAGTTAGTTCGCAGTCTTGAGGAATTGCCCTTGCCATGTCGACTGTCTCTTTGCTGTGACTGTGTCCCAGTCTCCAGTCTCAGGTCTTGGCAAGGATCCAGACTGAAGCCCCTCACATTTACGCGACGTTTTACCCCATGAAGCTGGACAATGATGCCTGGATGGCTGCATGGTTGCATTTTCTCATATTTTCAAACAGAGACTAACAGAAGCTATACCAGGCTGCACCTGCTGCCCAAAAGTGAATGGTTCATTCCTTTTGATAACTAAGTACATGTACTCGCTGCTCTTCCACTCCAAGAAGGGCTACGGCATGGCGTCAGAGCTCGTGGGCCCAGGTGGCTCTCAGAAGCATCTCCCGTGGGATCACAAAGCATCTCGTCCCACGATTATCATATATTTACAAGAACTTCAAGAACTTGGGATTTGGAATAATCTTCAAAGTTTCCCATACAGAACCCCCTCCCTAACCCTAACCATAAATAATTCCAATTCTTATTTAGGGGCTCTTGACTCTTCAAAACGAGAAAGATTCTGGAAGCTTGAGGACTACTGGAGGAATCCTAGCGCAGTGGTCGTCAAGCACTGCAGGGATGCCTTGGAGCTGCTGAAGCACAGCCACCTGCATGATCATATGATTGTCTTTTGGGTCTTTGGGTTGGATTAGTTTCGTTGTTGGGGTCGCAACTTGGTCAAGGTCGGGACAGTCGGGACACCCGCGGCGACGGCAGCCACCACAGAGAGCGCAGTCAGCGAAGGTAAGTTCTGTAAGTTGTGGCGGCGAGTCTTTTAGAGCCATTGGCTCTCGCCCTCGCCCTCGCCCTTGTATCTGACCGACGGCTCTCGCCATCGTCTTCCATGACTTCGCCCTCGCCCTCGCCCTCGGCGTGTGCAAAAAAGTTCGACTGAGTCCTTATGAGTCCTTCTTGGCTTGGGGGCTGTAGGCGTTCGTAAGTAAGCTACGTTTCTGTTGATGATCGAAACAACAGCGAAACCGCTATTATAGTCTCTTGTACTATGAATCTGACGACTGTCAGACCGTGTGGATTCGGGGTATTATTACGCACAGCTAGAATCAAATCTAAAGCTGAACCGGCCCAACCTCATCGACCCGGACCGCCCCTCCTGATCCAACCCCAGCCCCAAACATCATTGCCGGCCGACCTAACTTCTAATGACCTTGAAGCCTTCCATGTCCCGCTGCCCCAGGTCCAGGTTGTCTTCTCCGGCCTGTGACCCAATGCCACACTCTCAGGCTACTTACTGGTTACAGACTGCTTTATTGGTGTTTTGAGTGTGAGACACACACAGAGAGAGAGAGAGAGAGAGAGAGAGAGAGAGCGAGCGAGCGAGCAGATGCCCAAACAAACACGGACACGGCCGAGGTCCTTCACCTTTCGGTTCGTGGCAAGGGCAAGGGTGCTTCATCTTCATCATCCTTGGCCGGGGTGCCTGGATTCAGCCGGCCGACCTGGCTGATTGCAGTCACTCCAGTTTCTTTCCACAGATGTGACGTGCTGAGTCAGCTAGAGAGTCTGTCCCCGAAACACACGTATGTGGGTTGTGTCCCTGCTTTAGATATTCTTCACAGGTCCTCGACCTCGCCCTCGGTTTCTTCAGCGGCCACTGACACCACGATGCCGTCTGCCCCTGAGCTGGGCCGTGAAAGTTAATCCTGCACAGCCCTTGCGAGAAGTTCAGAAGTCGGAGCAGGTTTTCGTGAGGTGTTATGGGGTCGTAAAAGCCTTAAAAGCACCGCCCAAATCCTACACCACTTCTTTTTTTGGCCGCTTGCATTGCCTGGAGTTCAGGGGTTTACGATTCGGGGTCTAGGATTTTGGGTTTAGTTAGGATTGAGGGCTCAGAGTCGAGGCCTGTATGGTTTATTAAGGGTATTTCCAGTGAGCCGGCGGGTCCGGATTGTTTCCGAAGCAGGAGCTTACTAATTAGTAATGAGTTTCAATCCTCAACACGAAGGGGACGGAATGGCATCAAAAGCAAGCAAGCCGCAGCAGTGTGGAGCGGAGTGGAGTGGAGGTTTTTAGTTCTCCAGGTTTAGTTCAGGTGCTTCCAAGATTATTACCGGTTCCTGGTCATTCAAGGTTAGCTCTATGATCTAGGTCTAAGGAGGAAACAAGGAACCAAAATTAGAGGAGAAAATGCTCAAGAATTCAAGAATGCACGCATTTTCCCTTTTAATTTTGGGCCCTTGGTTCGTGTGTTGTGTGTTCTTGTGTTCTTTTGGGCCTTTTGTTGTCGCTCCGTTCGTCTCTCACTACATTGAAACAAAAAAGCGCAAACACACACAAGCAAAGAGCTGGTGTTTCGTTCGTGTGTGCTTTTAATGAAACAGGGCATAAGGAGTGCTTACCACGTGTCCAAAGATTTGGCCCTAGTTGAGCGTGTTCTCATGTCAAGAGCGAAACCGCTCTGTTATAGCTTGTACTATGATGGGGGCGAGTCTGTGGATATTTCTTCAAATGGCAAAGCCGGCACAGGCCACGATCTACAGCGACAATGAAGTCTTTAAGCTGAACCGATCCAACCTGATCGACCAAGACCCGAGGATGAGGACCCCTCGTGATCCAACCAACCTGGCCGACCTCACTGAAAAGCCCTCATTTCAATGACGCTGATACTTCAAGCTTTCATGTCATCTCCCGCTGCCAGGTTGTCTTTGTCTTGCTCAGCCTGCCTGGCTGGGCTGGGCCGGGGACCGAGGACCGAATGCAACACTCTCATGCAACGAACTCTCGAGCCTGCAGCAGATGTGTGATTTTGTCCTCGTGTGATCCGATGATTGTTTTGCTGCGGCGGGGTGGTGCAGTGCTCAAAGCCACTGGCTAGTATAGAAAACATCGCCCGGTATCTCGGTGTCAGGCTAGTGGCTACTGCTTTGGAGTTTTTCCGAGATTCGGAGATGCTGCTGGAGAGCCTCAGCAAGTGAGCAAGTGCCGACATACAGCCGAGGTCAGGTCCTTCAATTTCAGATAGATGCTATAGAGAGTGGCAAGTGCCGAAATGCTGCCGAGGTCCCTTAACTTCGTGCCGTGGCGAGTGTGCTTTCATGCTTGGCTGGGCCCGGCTGGCTGGGGGCCTGGCTTCAGCCGACCTGTGCTCACTTGACTCACTTGTGCCACGGTTCTTTGGAAAGTTGTCTGCACCGGCACCGATACGGTAGTACGACTAAGGTAGCCAGAGAAGAGAGAGGGAGAGAGACAGAGAGCAAAGATCTTGCTGCACTGCACAAGGTCATGGTTGTGACGCTGTTTGCAACTATTGTAACTATTGCAAGTTTGGCCCAAGTTGTAGAGTCAGAAAAAATTTCACAAGCCGGCCATGGTGCGATCCGCTAATCGGCTGCACCCAGTTGGACCAGTGACCAGTGTCAGACTCGTCAGATGTCAGAAGTTGCACTCACTATTTATTCTTTTCTGAGTCAGCGGTCAGCAACGAGGTTATGACTTGACTTGCTGTGATTGTTGTCTGCCAAGCAAGTTCCATGAATTGAAATTGAAAGCCTGTGCCTTTGTTGCCTTTCTCCTACACAGGCAGGCGTGCGATCCAATATGCATTCCTCAGAGAAGGTGCAGGTGAAGAAGGAGCTGAAGGTCAAGAAGGAAGAGCCAGAAGAGCCCACGACCTCGCCCTCGCCCAAGAAGCCGACAAGGAGAACCGAGCGGCACGTTGAGAAGGACATCGCCTACTACAGCAAGCTACCCAGCTGCAGAAAGATGACAAAGAAAAGCAATGAAAAGCAACGCCTGCAGTTGCTCAGTTGCTTGGTTGTGGTGAGCTAGGACTTTGCACGTGCAATTTCGATTCCACCAAGGTGTACTGAACTGCTCATACCGAAGAAGTCTTTCGGCAAAGTGGTGCGCGGGATCATGGGCAGCCTCTTTCCCAAGAAGACATTCCGCTTCTCTCAGGAGGCCCTCGATTGCCTTCAGACCACAGCTGAGGCGGGCGACGGGCGAGACAGAGATTCCTTTGCAGTAGCATTGCTTCTTGAAGAGCTTTGGGGGTTGAAGCGGTTCCTCTCAGGCTTTGGCCGTCGAATTTCTCCAGGCTCGTGATGTGGTGACGACGCCCGCGGCGTCCTCGTCCCCGGGGTCGGTGAAGGCAAAATTCAACAAACTGAGAAGATGTTTCACACCAGCACTGTCACAGGTGCTGAACTCACCAGCCCGAGCAAAGCATGCACAGAAGGATGAGCTCCATGTTGATATTCCAAAGACGAGATGCAGGGGCAAGAAGCAGCACGTTCGATGAATGAGGAGCAATGCAGGAGCAGCAGCCTGTGTTAAATTATCATGGTTGAATACCTGATTTCTTCGTGACTCGTTACCTGATTGCTGAGTGCTGTCCTGCGATCTTGACTTGGCTTGGGCAAAGGAACAGCCATGGCATGAAAGCCGTTGGCTGCTTGTTTTATCTCGGTGAGGGGGCAACTGAGGAAGTCTCAGTCTGGGGCAGGGGTGGCTCGTCAGCCGCAAAACAGAAGTGACATCCCTTGATTATGAGGGTTTTTCGTCCATGCCTCTCCCCGAACGAACATCCCCACTCTGTTGAGCGACACCAGTGCCATACTGGAGACTCTAGATAGAAATGAAGAGAATCGAAGCAATCGTGAAATGTCTTGGGTTCAAGTCTGAGACTGGCCTTGCGCCCTCCAGCCTCATCCTGGACCTCCTTCCTGGGACTTGGCAATCGGAGCATCAAAGTCAGAGGTCACCATGTCCTTCCATTTGGCCATTGGAATGAAAAAATGGTCTCAACATGAGAAGCGCGTGAAGCAAGGGAACCTGGCCAATCTTGGTACGGGTCTCCACTTGTACCCGAACGAGATGAGCGCTCTCTCAGCCACTTTGATGTGAAGTCTCCCAGTGAAGTGAATTCTGTTGTCCATTGTCCATGTGCTCCACTCCAAACTGCTGACTGTTGACTGCTGCTTCCCTTCCATTGCTCATTTAAGGCCGGTAATTAAATTAGAGCTTGGGATTCAGGTTTCAGGTTGAACGCCTAGTCTCGGGTTGAACGCCTAGAAAATGGCGGTAGGTAGTAGGTAGGGGTGGACGCCGAGCCAATGGCGGTAGGCTCATTGCACCACCACCGCCACCGAGCCACTCAGGCTGAAGTACACGACGTGGGGAGAAGCCTACGGATGACGCTTTCAAACTCAACTCCCCACAGGGACGGAGTGAAGACCGGTGTTGTGATGCAGAGTGCAAGCTCGTTCATCCTGGACCCACACCTGAAGCTTCTCTCCTTCGAAATGCAGGGGCCTTCGCTGGAGTACATGAGCAAGGGCTTGCTAAGCTGGGACAAAGGCATCTTGCCAGCAGCAATGACACTGAGTCGAAAGTTGAAAGCAGAATCAGCTGTAGAATAGTGTAGTCTAGTAGGATATCTAGAGCCAGTGCACTGTGAAACCCTCCAGGAGAGCTGGTGTGTGACTACACCTTGTATTTGAATCAGCGTCCGTCTGAGGAGCCGGAGGCGGGAGGGAACTCGCAGATGTTTTCACAGATTGCAGGCCTTGAGTTGTCAGCTTTCTGTCACCCTGGGACCTTCAGGTGCCACTGACACTCTTGTCGCCATGCTGGAAGGTGACAATCAGTGATGCGCAAATCCGCCTCGACAGCACAACTGTGCGCGTCCTCGCCCTCGCCCCCGACCCCGAGCATGAGCAGTCTCTGGCAGAGAGTTCCATGACTTCCATGACCTACGCCGTCTACTCCGTCTACATGCTCCTGCGTCACGTACACACTTCTGATCCTTTGGCGAACACCATCTCCAGTGTCCACAACGAGTATGTCCCTTTGGCAGGCCGCTCCGTGTGTTGTAACAGTCCACGGTTGTGTTTCTGTCTGTCGTCTGTCCTGAACATTTGTCTCTGTCTGTAATCCAGAACTTGAAACTGAGAATTTGTCAAGAAAGCAACAAACAATGAAGCCGCCCACTCGACCTGCTACTTGTCAGGCTACATGGACAAGAACACAGGGACCGGCATTGACTACCAGGCGTCCGACCTCGTCCTTTTCAACAGTGAAAAGTCGGCGGCTAACTGTGCCTATTGGCTCACCCGCAGTTGCAAGTCTTATGTGCTCGAGATCCGCTTGCCTGCCGACCGCGTCCTCGGTGCAGAGATGCTCGAACCGGTTCATTTGCACATCTTTTGGTGTTGTGATGTTGATTTCTCCTTTTCTTCAGTCTTCTCATGCAGTGGTGTTCTTGGTCACGGCGGTTATTACGCTTAACTTTACAAGCTGACGTGATTTTCTGACTCTTCTTCGTAGTAACCATACCTAGGAAAAACTTCACGTTGATCAACAACAAGTTCACGCCATGGCCGCACATGAAGTATGTGAACGAGCAGCCCGGCACGGATCCCGTGAAAGCGCTCCTTGACATGGCTTTGTCTTTGAAATGGAAGGCCTGCACTATGACGGTTGGCAAAAGCAACACGATGCCGGTCACAGAGTGGTGCGAAAAGCTTCGCAAGCGTCAGCGGCCGAGGGAGTCCTCAGTGCCGTCCTCCATGGCCGAGGTCACACCGCCTCCGACGCCCACGTCCACGCCTCCGCCCTCGGCAGCCTCGGCCTCGGCATCGCCCTCGGCTACAGAGAATGACACCGTGGCCGGTCAGAATTCTGAGAATGAGCTCTGAGAGGTCAGGGCGGCTTTTGCGTTGGCGCTCTGAGGAAGTTCTGTTCTGCCTGCCCTTAACTTTAAACATTGCCTTTCGACGTAGTGCCCAGTCTTCCGTGCATTGCAGAAGCTCAGAGTGTGACCAAGACGATCCGATTCTTCGCTGCTGACCAGAGAAATAGGAGCAGACACTTGTGAAGAGCCAGCCGACAGCGTCATAGTGGCTTTAACTTTATTGTTTCAGTCGGTGTTGTAACGAGCTGGTCGCTGGCCTCCACCTCCTCGTCTGGTCCGTTCGCGCAAGTAGGGCAGCTGAGCCAGCCGACAGCGTCATAGTGGCTTTAACTTTATTGTTTCAGTCGGTGTTGTAACGAGCTGGTCGCTGGCCTCCACCTCCTAGTCTGGTCCGTTAGCGCAAGTAGGGCAGCTGAGCCAGCCGACAGCGTCATGGTGGCTTTAACTTTATTGTTTCAGTCGGTGTTGTAACGAGCTGGTCGCTGGCCTCCACCTCCTCGTCTGGTCCGTTCGCGCAAGTAGGGCAGCTGAGCCAGCCGACAGCGTCATGGTGGCTTTAACTTTATTGTTTCAGTCGGTGTTGTAACGAGCTGGTCGCTGGCCTCCACCTCCCAGTCTGGTCCGTTAGCGCAAGTAGGGCAGCTGAGCCGACACGACCAAGTCCTTGTGGCTTTATCTTTATTGTTTCGTAGTCTCTGTTTGAGTGATGGTCGCAGATCGGTAGTAGCATAGTTTGCGTTTTCGACCTTGAGCCCTTGCCCCAGCAGCTGACGGCGAGCCAAAAAACTTGTGAAGAGTTAGATGCTCTCATGCGTAAACCTTTGGAGATTTCAGTTCTGTTCCAGCGGTCAACAAGTACAAGCCTCAAGCTGGAAGAGCGGCCCAGGTCCTCGTCCTCGTCCTCCTGTCACCAGTGTTCTGTGTTGCAGTGTCGGGGCCCGAGGAGTCGGAGTGCTGACAAACAAAGTATATCTTACGGTGACTCCACGTTGACTGCTGACTGAATCCATCGTTCTTCGCTCTTTCGAAAAGAAAAAGTGTTCTGCTCCTCTCTGGCCCATGTTCAGGTCTGGCCCGTCTGTTGCTGACGTGGCGGTGAAGCCCACACGCATGTTCAAGACGGAGGCGGACTTGTCTTTAGGGTTAGTCTCTTAAAATTCTACTCTTCACTCGGCCAGCTCCAGTACTCAGTAGCATCCTCCGACTTTGCTGCTTGTTCAAAACAACACCAACAACCAAAGCAAAGAACCGACCGACATCTCTTTCATGTTGCAGGCAGAATGCACAAATAATTTGTTCAGGTAATGGGAAGGCCAGGTCCAGTTGCCAAATACATTTGGAAGACTCCTTGCTTTCCAATGCCAATAGACGCTTTTCCGCTGCTGCAAAGCCGTCCAGGATGCAGAAAACAACTTTTCAGCAGTAGAAAAGCTTATTTTAGCTTTCTCCACATTGTCTGGTTTGGTTTGGTGTGGAAAAATGTTGAGGGTTGAGGCGAGACCGCCTTTTCCACACCAAACCAGACAATGTGGAGTGGAGAATGCCAAAATAAGCTTTTCTGCTGCTGAAAAGTTGTTTTCGGCATCCTGGACAGCTTTCTAAGGAAGCTGGCCCTTTCAAGCAGGAATTCGTCATTGGAAATGGAAACGAAAGCTGAGAAGCTAGAACTAAAACCCTAAACCAAACCAGACAATGTGGAGAATGCCAAAATAAGCTTTTCTGCTGCTGAAAAGTTGTTTTTGGCATCCTGGACAGCTTTGTAAGGAAGCTGGCCCTTTGATACAGGAATGCGTCATTGGAAAAGGAAACGAAAGCTGAGAAGCTAGAACTAAACCTGTAAACCCGAAACCGCAAAACCCTAACCCTGATACTTAATAATTAAACCCGAAAGCCTGACCCCTCAACCTCTTCCACACCAAACCAGACAATGTGGAGAATGCCAAAATAAGCTTTTCTGCTGCTGAAAAGTTGTTTTTGGCATCCTGGACAGCTTTGTAAGGAAGCTGGCCCTTTGATACAGGAATGCGTCATTGGAAAAGGAAACGAAAGCTGAGAAACTCAAACTAAAACCATAAACTCTAAACCGCAAAACCCTAACCCTGATACTTAATAATTAAACCCGAAAGCCTGACCCCTCAACCTCTTCCACACCAAACCAGACAATGTGGAGAATGCCAAAATAAGCTTTTCTGCTGCTGAAAAGTTGTTTTCGGCATCCTGGACAGCTTTTGTAAGGAAGCGGCGCAAAAAGGGGGAAATACGTTATGTATCTCCCCCTTTTTGCGACTGTGTGGCAAAACCGCATAAGGGGGAGGGAGATTCGATGTTCCAACATACATTGTACATTCGGAATCAGGACCTGTGCTTTGTTTGGCATGCATAATGTTTTGTGAGTTAAGCTCTCATTCTCGGAGAAATTTCGGATAAGCTCTGGCGCTCGGAGCAAGGAGAACAAGCTAAAACCCGAAAGCCTGAACCCTGAACCTTTTCCACACCAAGCCAGACAATGTGGAGAATGCCAAAATAAGCTTTTCTGCTGCCGAAAAGTTGTTTTCGGCATCCTGGACAGCTTTGTACAAAAGCTCGCCCTTTCATGCAGGAATTCGTCAACCTGTTCCACACGAAACCAAAGCTGAGAAACTAAGGCGGTCTCGACTCGCCTCAACCCTCAACCTTTTTCCACACCAAACCAAACCAGACAATGTGGAGAATGCCAAAATAAGCTTTTCTGCTGCTGAAAAGTTGTTTTTGGCATCCTGGACAGCTTTGTAAGGAAGCTGGCCCTTTGATACAGGAATGCGTCATTGGAAATGGAAACGAAAGCTGAGAAGCTCAAACTAAAACCATAAACTCTAAACCACAAAACCTTAACCCGGATACTTAATAATTAAACCCGAAAGCCTGACCCCTCAACCTTTTCCACACCAAACCAGACAATGTGGAGAATGCCAAAATAAGCTTTTCTGCTGCTGAAAAGTTGTTTTCGGCATCCTGGACAGCTTTGTAAGGAAGCTGGCCCTTTGAAGCAGGAATTCGTCATTGGAAATGGAAACGAAAGCTGAGAAACTAAGACGGTCTCGCCTCAGCCCTCAACCTTTTCCACACCAAACCAGACAATGTGGAGAATGCCAAAATCAGCTTTTCAGCTGCTGAAAAGTTGTTTTCGGCATCCTGGACAGCTTTGTACACATTCCTGTATCAAAGGGCCAGCTTCCTTACAAAGCTGTCCAGGATGCCAAAAACAACTTTTCAGCAGCAGAAAAGCTTATTTTGGCATTCTCCACATTGTCTGGTTTGGTGTGGAAAAGGTTGAGGGGTCAGGCTTTCGGGTTTAATTATTAAGTATCAGGGTTAGGGTTTTGCGGTTTCGGGTTTACAGGTTTAGTTCTAGCTTCTCAGCTTTGGTTTCCATTTCCAATGACGCATTCCTGCTTCAAAGGGCCAGCTTCCTTACAAAGCTGTCCAGGATGCCGAAAACAACTTTTCAGCAGCTGAAAAGCTTATTTTGGCATTCTCCACATTGTCTGGTTTGGTGTGGAAAAGGTTGAGGGTTGAGGCGAGTCGAGACCGCCTTAGTTTCTCAGCTTTGGTTTCGTGTGGAACAGGTTGACGAATTCCTGCATGAAAGGGCGAGCTTTTGTACAAAGCTGTCCAGGATGCCGAAAACAACTTTTCGGCAGCAGAAAAGCTTATTTTGGCATTCTCCACATTGTCTGGCTTGGTGTGGAAAAGGTTCAGGGTTCAGGCTTTCGGGTTTTAGCTTGTTCTCCTTGCTCCGAGCGCCAGAGCTTATCCGAAATTTCTCCGAGAATGAGAGCTTAACTCACAAAACATTATGCATGCCAAACAAAGCACAGGTCCTGATTCCGAATGTACAATGT
Organism: Symbiodinium sp. CCMP2592; assembly: GCA_905221615.1. NCBI lineage: Eukaryota > Dinophyceae > Suessiales > Symbiodiniaceae > Symbiodinium > Symbiodinium sp. CCMP2592. Next base: position 1,182,107 of record CAJNDT010000069.1, read on the forward strand.
ATGTTGGAACATCGAATCTCCCTCCCCCTTATGCGGTTTTGCCACACAGTCGCAAAAAGGGGGAGATACATAACGTATCTCCCCCTTTTTGCGCCTGTGTGGCGAAAGCGACCAAACGAGGAGATAGTCTTTCATCCGTATAATATTTACGAAGAGAATGTCTTCTTATCGTTTTTTCGGTGACAGCGCAAAAAGGGGGAGCCTTAAGGGCAAAAAGGGGGAGATACGAAACGTATCTCCCCCTTTTTGCGGCTTTGACGCAAAGACGAAAATCAGCAGACTGCAATATACATTCCCCTGGTCTCCGAATCCTAACGTCCCGCTTAACACAGAGCTTTACGCAGAGTTCCGATACTCAAAAAGGGGGAGATACATAACGTATCTCCCCCTTTTTCCCCGAGCGGTCCTGGTTAACGCAGAGCTTAACACAGAGTTCCGGTGCTAAAAAGGGGGAGATACATAACGTATCTCCCCCTTTTTCCCCGAGGGGTCCAGCTTAACGCAGAGCTTAACGCAGAGATCCGGTGCCTAAAAGGGGGAGATACATAACGTATCTCCCCCTTTTTCCCCGAGCGGTCCAGCTTAACGCAGAGCTTAACGCAGAGTTCCGGTGCTAAAAAGGGGGAGATACATAACGTATCTCCCCCTTTTTCCCCGAGCGGTCCAGCTTAACGCAGAGCTTAACGCAGAGATCCGGTGCCTAAAAGGGGGAGATACATAACGTATCTCCCCCTTTTTCCCCGAGCGGTCCAACTTAACCCAGAGCTTAACGCAGAGTTCCGGTGCTAAAAAGGGGGAGATACATAACGTATCTCCCCCTTTTTCCCCGAACGGCAGAGCTTAATGCAGAGCTTAACACAAAGTTCCGATACTCAAAAACGGGGAGATATCACATAATCACATACGTAAACTTGTGTCCTGGGACTCCTAGTGCTGCTGCTTTTTCTGCTGCTGCTGCGGCTTCTCCTGCTGTCTTATTCACAATGTGACGTTGTGATTAGCAAAGAAGTAAAATGGGGATGCATGCGAAACAACAAGGTCGTGAAGCATCGTCATCATCATCGTGGCCCCGGCCCCAACGGCCCCGGCCCCAACGGGTGTTGCAGGGAGATCTTGCCTCAAAAGAAATTAGACGGACCATGTATATAGCTTGGAAGCTCATATTAGACACATCATAACGTTTCTCTACCCTTTTGCTTTGAGTGCTTGTGCTGTCCATTAGTCCACTCCAGTCCGGACAGACTGGAGATCCATGACGATATCACTTGGTGATTGGAGACAGCATTGACAGTGACAGCATGGATGTATCCGCGAATTCTGCGAGCACTGTGGCTGCGATCTGTTGTAGGACCAGGATCAGGGTTCCAAGATTCAAGATTCAACAGGACAGAATCAGAATAGAGAAACCGAAGCACCCTAGTTATGGCGAAGTACACATCAGTGAATGGCTGTAGAGACAGCAAAGATATTCAGATGCTCACTTCACCTCCACCAAGCTTCTTGCAGCTTTTTAGTGCCTCTGGCTGTGTGAGCCGTGAGCGACTTCTGGCAGGAGTGCTTGCTGTTTCAGAATTTGAGATGTATTTCCAGAGATCGTGCGAATGCTGCTAGTATTCGGCCTGGCAGTGCAGTGCAGGAAAAGCATGGCGACCTCGTTCGAAGGCAAGGCGGTGCCCAACTTGGGCAGCCAGACAGTGGAGGAAGCCATGCGGCAACATCGTGCATTTGATCCATGGTCCGTGAAGCCAGGCCACACCCTGCTGAAATCACCCTGTCGAACATGCAATTGTGGCAACCGGAATAGGGCTTTTCAGACGGCGGGTAGCTCTGCTGCACGTGACTTGGCCCACTGCACAAGGACATTTCCAGTTCTCTGCCTTTGCAAAGCCCACCAAAGACGGTGACGGTGACAGCATGGATGTTGTCGACACCACCGCGCCCTCGCCGTCGCCCTCTTCCGCGGAACTTCCAAGAACGTTGCCGCTGTCTTGTTTTTCCGAGAAGTTTAGCTCAAGGCTGGGCGGCAACCGCAGCTTGTTGATTCAACTTGATAAATGCAATGTTGCAGTTCTGTGACGTGTAAACATGTCGGTGTATTGATAGCATCGATCCCTTGGCTAAGGTATTGGCGCGGCAGAAGACCTCCTTCGATGTTTCAGAGATGGCTTTTCGAAGTCGGCCATGGCGAGGCTGGTGATGCCACATTCGCAGGTGCGGAGCTCTTGTTTTCCATTCTTGCTTTGCTTCTTCATGTCTTATTGAAGTCCAGTCTTTCTGACTTCTGACTTGAAGAACCTTGCACACTCAGGGCATGCCATTTGTTTGTCCGGATGGTTTCTTGCCGAACCCAGCATGGGCATCCTTGCACGCCATCAAGGCTTTGGCGCAAGAACTTCAGCAGGTCCCGTCTGAGGAAAGGACGCCCGCCCACGTGGACGTCCTCGCGATCTTCGAGAATGGCGTGGACGTGGAGTGGGTCCAATTCAACACCTTCATGCGCCTTGTCAGAAAGCAGAAAGCACACTCGGTAAGTCTGCCAAAGTAGAAGGAGAATTCTTCAATTCTTTCGTGTCCTCGCAGCAGCTGTTGATGTCTCACAGGACACTACTCTTGATTCTTGATTCTCATTGTGAGAGTTGCTGAACAGCCGAGGGAATGGGTGATCCACCTCGAAGCGGACTCCGTGAAGAGGGAGAAGTCCAGCAAGGTGAGATGTGTCATCCAAGCCAGGGGCTGGGGCTGTACTAACATGTGTACACCCAGAACATGTCCACTTTTCACAGAGCTGCACAGTGTCACACTGCTCCATTGGAGTCACTCGCCACACAGTGCAGGGAGTTCTAACTGACGTGACATTGAGAGGCATTCTTCGCTGAGAGCGCCCTCATCATTATGGCACTGGCCGAGAAGCACAACGATGCGAGCACCGAGTACCGCATGCTCTTAAAGATGGGCGAGTACGCAGCGAGGAGGACGTCCGACACCTTGAAGGTGATGAACCACGTGTCGCCTGAGGCAGAAAGTTTAAAGAAGTTGGGCCTGTGTCGTATTCTTACTCCTTGCAGGTCTAGTTCACAGTGTGCCCTGCCCAATGAGGCTTTGCTCTACCTTGTGAACTGGCGCCGATCTACATCGCTGAAGAAAATGGGGATGTGGAAGGAGGTTTTCCTTCTTTCCACAGCACTCAAGGATCTCAAGGGCAAAGTGGTGAAGGCTGGGTAGCTTGCGCACAGAACAGTCCTCTTCTGTGACGTTGCAGCATGACTTCTTTTGAGGGGTGTTGTGCCAGCTCGGTGCCAGCTCGGAGGCATATGACCGAGATGCCGGAGACGATGCACAAGTCATAGCCATGCGGATGGCATGTGCAAAGGTGGACCAAGCAGTGATGGCTTCGTCCTCGTCCTCGGCCTCAAAGGCCACAGCGGGCTCAACTCTGAACTCCCAGGTTTTCTCAGGGATGTGTCAGCATATTGGGGCGGCCATCGCGTACTTTGACTCCTTGCGCGTGCAGTACGCCGCAGTGTACGATGTGCCTCAGCTAAACAGCAGTACTTCAGCATGTCATGAAAGCCGTCCTGCAGTTGTAAGAACAATATTTTGATTTCTCCTGCTGGCTCAGGGCGTCCCCACTGCCCAGAAGCTCGTGAGCCGGGTTTTCTCCGACCCGGTCTTGCTCAGCAAGTTGGCTGGACACATCAACCAGTGCAAGCTGATGCCATCTCTTGCCCGCAGCAGCCAGAATGAGTTCTCCAGCTTGGAACAAGTTCTGCGCCGCAACTTGGAGACAGTGGAGCGCATACAGGCAGAAGCTCTTGAAAGGCAAGCTGCACAGAAGAAGCTCGAGCAAGAGCAAGCTGCAGCAGAGCGAAGGGAGCTGGAGAAAGCGGCGGCGGAGGCGGCGGCCTTGGAAGCCATCCGGCGCAAGAAGGAGGAGGACACAGCAGCTGCTGAACGGAAGAGGCTGGAGGATGAGGCAGCGGAGCAGCGTCGCCAGGAAAAGGAGCTGGAAGAAAAGAGGGCGGTGAGAGCTCGGGTGGACGTGGAGTTCGACCAAATCTTCCATGTCAGTGATGGTGAGACGCTTCCTTCGATGAACCTGA
>CAJNDT010000069.1:1186306-1394276 GCA_905221615.1 Symbiodinium sp. CCMP2592
GATCCATGACGATATCACTTGGTGATTGGAGACAGCATTGACAGTGACAGCATGGATGTATCCGCGAATTCTGCGAGCACTGTGGCTGCGATCTGTTGTAGGACCAGGATCAGGGTTCCAAGATTCAAGATTCAACAGGACAGAATCAGAATAGAGAAACCGAAGCACCCTAGTTATGGCGAAGTACACATCAGTGAATGGCTGTAGAGACAGCAAAGATATTCAGATGCTCACTTCACCTCCACCAAGCTTCTTGCAGCTTTTTAGTGCCTCTGGCTGTGTGAGCCGTGAGCGACTTCTGGCAGGAGTGCTTGCTGTTTCAGAATTTGAGATGTATTTCCAGAGATCGTGCGAATGCTGCTAGTATTCGGCCTGGCAGTGCAGTGCAGGAAAAGCATGGCGACGTCGTTCGAAGGCAAGGCGGTGCCCAACTTGGGCAGCCAGACAGTGGAGGAAGCCATGCGGCAACATCGTGCATTTGATCCATGGTCCGTGAAGCCAGGCCACACCCTGCTGAAATCACCCTGTCGAACATGCAATTGTGGCAACCGGAATAGGGCTTTTCAGACGGCGGGTAGCTCTGCTGCACGTGACTTGGCCCACTGTACAAGGACATTTCCAGTTCTCTGCCTTTGCAAAGCCCACCAAAGACGGTGACGGTGACAGCATGGATGTTGTCGACACCACCGCGCCCTCGCCGTCGCCCTCTTCCGCGGAACTTCCAAGAACGTTGCCGCTGTCTTGTTTTTCCGAGAAGTTTAGCTCAAGGCTGGGCGGCAACCGCAGCTTGTTGATTCAAGTTGATAAATGCAATGTTGCAGTTCTGTGACGTGTAAACATGTCGGTGTATTGATAGCATCGATCCCTTGGCTAAGGTATTGGCGCGGCAGAAGACCTCCTTCGATGTTTCAGAGATGGCTTTTCGAAGTCGGCCATGGCGAGGCTGGTGATGCCACATTCGCAGGTGCGGAGCTCTTGTTTTCCATTCTTGCTTTGCTTCTTCATGTCTTATTGAAGTCCAGTCTTTCTGACTTCTGACTTGAAGAACCTTGCACACTCAGGGCATGCCATGCCATTTGTTTGTCCGGATGGTTTCTTGCCGAACCCAGCATGGGCATCCTTGCACGCCATCAAGGCTTTGGCGCAAGAACTTCAGCAGGTCCCGTCTGAGGAAAGGACGCCCGCCCACGTGGACGTCCTCGCGATCTTCGAGAATGGCGTGGACGTGGAGTGGGTCCAATTCAACACCTTCATGCGCCTTGTCAGAAAGCAGAAAGCACACTCGGTAAGTCTGCCAAAGTAGAAGGAGAATTCTTCAATTCTTTCGTGTCCTCGCAGCAGCTGTTGATGTCTCACAGGACACTACTCTTGATTCTTGATTCTCATTGTGAGAGTTGCTGAACAGCCGAGGGAATGGGTGATCCACCTCGAAGCGGACTCCGTGAAGAGGGAGAAGTCCAGCAAGGTGAGATGTGTCATCCAAGCCAGGGGCTGGGGCTGTACTAACATGTGTACACCCAGAACATGTCCACTTTTCACAGAGCTGCACAGTGTCACACTGCTCCATTGGAGTCACTCGCCACACAGTGCAGGGAGTTCTAACTGACGTGACATTGAGAGGCATTCTTCGCTGAGAGCGCCCTCATCATTATGGCACTGGCCGAGAAGCACAACGATGCGAGCACCGAGTACCGCATGCTCTTAAAGATGGGCGAGTACGCAGCGAGGAGGACGTCCGACACCTTGAAGGTGATGAACCACGTGTCGCCTGAGGCAGAAAGTTTAAAGAAGTTGGGCCTGTGTCGTATTCTTACTCCTTGCAGGTCTAGTTCACAGTGTGCCCTGCCCAATGAGGCTTTGCTCTACCTTGTGAACTGGCGCCGATCTACATCGCTGAAGAAAATGGGGATGTGGAAGGAGGTTTTCCTTCTTTCCACAGCACTCAAGGATCTCAAGGGCAAAGTGGTGAAGGCTGGGTAGCTTGCGCACAGAACAGTCCTCTTCTGTGACGTTGCAGCATGACTTCTTTTGAGGGGTGTTGTGCCAGCTCGGTGCCAGCTCGGAGGCATATGACCGAGATGCCGGAGACGATGCACAAGTCATAGCCATGCGGATGGCATGTGCAAAGGTGGACCAAGCAGTGATGGCTTCGTCCTCGTCCTCGGCCTCAAAGGCCACAGCGGGCTCAACTCTGAACTCCCAGGTTTTCTCAGGGATGTGTCAGCATATTGGGGCGGCCATCGCGTACTTTGACTCCTTGCGCGTGCAGTACGCCGCAGTGTACGATGTGCCTCAGCTAAACAGCAGTACTTCAGCATGTCATGAAAGCCGTCCTGAAGTTGTAAGAACAATATTTTGATTTCTCCTGCTGGCTCAGGGCGTCCCCACTGCCCAGAAGCTCGTGAGCCGGGTTTTCTCCGACCCGGTCTTGCTCAGCAAGTTGGCTGGACACATCAACCAGTGCAAGCTGATGCCATCTCTTGCCCGCAGCAGCCAGAATGAGTTCTCCAGCTTGGAACAAGTTCTGCGCCGCAACTTGGAGACAGTGGAGCGCATACAGGCAGAAGCTCTTGAAAGGCAAGCTGCACAGAAGAAGCTCGAGCAAGAGCAAGCTGCAGCAGAGCGAAGGGAGCTGGAGAAAGCGGCGGCGGAGGCGGCGGCCTTGGAAGCCATCCGGCGCAAGAAGGAGGAGGACACAGCAGCTGCTGAACGGAAGAGGCTGGAGGATGAGGCAGCGGAGCAGCGTCGCCAGGAAAAGGAGCTGGAAGAAAAGAGGGCGGTGAGAGCTCGGGTGGACGTGGAGTTCGACCAAATCTTCCATGTCAGTGATGGTGAGACGCTTCCTTCGATGAACCTGAGCTCCAATGAGTCCGTGCGGCTCTGGTTGGTTGGGTTCAAGGCCCACGATCGTGGCCCGAAGAAGCTTGGCATAGGCAGGCTGTGTGCGAGAGTGTATGGATCATGGTGCAAAACCGAACTAAAAACAGACAACTTGCTTTCGCGCAGCGCGCAGAGTCACACGACATTACAGTTACTTCTGCTGCGAGGCACTTCTATGCCACAGATGAACAAGGCTCCGTGGCTCAGCTCTTTCTCACAGACGGACTTCATGGTGCTCAGCTTGGGTCATGACCCGACCTCGCTTATGACGATTCAGGAGGCTCTGTTTCAGGCTAAAGCTGTGGAAGCTTGACCGTTTCGTCCTTAACTAGGACCTAGAGTGGGCCCTTATTCCTTTTTTTAGGCTTTAGGCTCCCTTGTAAGCCCCTTTAAACCAAAAAAGGGCACCCTTTTTATTCCTAGGTTACTCTTGGGTCTGGTTAAAGATGTAAGAAGGACATCTAGATGTAAGTCAACCATTGAGACAATCAGCGTCCAACACACACACACACACACACACTCACACAGACAAACACACACACAGACACAGTCATACACACACACACCCACACACACACAGTCACACACACACACAGTCATACACACACACACACACACACACGCACACACACACGCACACACCGTCACACACCCACACCCGCACCCACACCCACACCCACACACACACACACCCAGCCACACCCACACACACACACACACACACACACACACAGTCACCTCACTTGAGTCGAACCTTGGAAGAAGCAGAGGCCGTCCAGACTGTGGTCCCACAAGTGCTTTGGCAGCCTTACGTTACCTGTGTTGTGCAAAATGCTGCGGCCTCGTCTTCGACTTCGCCCTCCTCGTCCACGTCCGCATCCTCGCAATACGTCGAGTTCCTATGCCTCGGCCGTGGGATGAAGGCAGCTGAGGGCTGGCTGCCAAACGTTTCTTGGCTTTCTGACTCTCCGGTCCAGGCACTTACACGACCCGCATGATGGAGGATTGAATGCTGGTCGTCGTTCGGTTTTCTCATGAGTCCCATTTGTTTCGATTTTCCATGGCTCCAGCGCAGCAGTGGATCAGTTCATCTAAGGTGATCCATGTTCCGAGTGGGTACCCGGATCCCTATCTGCGTGTCTGCTCCTGTTTGAGCTGTGGTACCAGCCCGCAGCCGGATCAGCTGCTGAAGTGCCCGGCAGTGACGGCTCTGGAGAGTATGCTAGTCGTCACAAGCGGCCGTGCAAAGAAGTCAAGGACAGAGGGGGATCAGGCGACTGCAACGACAGACGAGGATGACAAGCAGCTCAAGGACAGCGAAGCCGTGGCCGACGAGGATCCAGATGACGCGGAGGCCAGGGATCATTGTTGTCAGCCAGAAGCGCAGACAGTCTAGGTCTAGGTCAGGGTGGAGGGTTCCGGGTTCGAGACTGGTCAGGGGCCGAGAGTCCTGGACATCGATGACAGTCGACATTCGATAGAAGTAGAGAACCCAACCTGCTGCGTAGCCGCTAGCCGTGTTGGGCCACAGACGTTCATTATAATGTGCCGCGGCCAGGCTGCCAAGTTCAAGTTCCTACGCAAAACGTGGCAGAATGGCGTAGCTCCCGAATTCCTCATGCAGCTCTTGGCCGTTGTCCCCGCGCACGTGGAAGCGATCATCTTGCCGTTCCCGCTGCCCTTTGCCACAGGGATCATGAAGGGAGTCCTGGAATGGAACCGCGTCTACGGCAAGCTTCGGGCGTATGAGCTGCAGTTAATGATGAAAGTTGCGCCCAAGGGCATCACGGCCGAAGGCGGCGTCAGCAACATGGACATCAGGCACAACTTCGCCCTTGCCGTGGAGGTGGTCAAGACTGACATGAGCACCGTTGCAGACGCTACTGTCGTCAGCCGCGGAACGCAGAGTCAGAAGCGCCCTCGCCAAAGCCCTCGGAAGCTCAAACTAGAAAGAGATGGCAACGAAGAGGGAGGGCCAGACAAAAATCCTGTTCATGAAGATGATGCTGGCGATGAAGATGGCGAGGAGCTTGACCTGGCGGGCGAGTTATCAATGACTGAGCATGGTTATCAGGGTTGCATCACAGTGGGTGCTGCCCTTTGCAGCAAGGAGCTTGCCAGCGTAGCCCAGGCCGACTCTGACGAAGAAAGTCCTGAGCAAAATGTTATGAGCAAGGAGAGAATGGCGACTTGGCAGTCCAGGAATTGAATTGTCCTGAGCCTTAGGTACGTGATGCACTCACTGAAGAGGTCTCAATCCTGATTTGTCCTTATTGCTTCTTAGTCTTTGGCGTCAACTGTCAACTGAGGTGATTTCTCGTCGCAACTTCTTGGCCATGTCGAAACACAAAGTACAAGTGGCACCGACATCGGCAACGTCGGCCCCGACAGTGGTGGGTGTGGGACTGCATGCGCAAAAGCAGTTGAAAAAAGATACACTCATAGCGTGCAAAGGGCCGCTCGCCTTGACAATGTCCTCGTGGTTTTTAGTTTTTGCTGCTTCCGTGTGGTTTCTGCCAGTAATTAGCTCCAAGCTCAGGCCGTGGTTTGACTCATTGCATGACGCTCGCGCCTTTGCCACGGAGGTCGACTGTCAGCAGCGTATTTGCAGAGTTCGCATTCAGGATGAGTCTGAGATGGTTGAGATGGATGACGAGGACGAGGAGAATCCTCGCCAGGGTGGCAAGTGCAAGTTCATCGTGCTCACAGGCATAGCGGGTTTCGTGAATCACTTCGACGGCCTCGGCCTCGTGCCAAACGCACAGCTGGTTCTGAACCCATCCGCAGGCAGGCAGCTCATTCAAAATACAAAGATATTAATTATTAATGGCCTCTTCTTTGTAAAGGACAGGTTCTGTTTTAAAACCCGACCTGGATCATGTTTGCATGCCTCACGGCAGGACTGGGATCCCACTTGCTTCAGCTGAAAATCTTGAAGCAAATCCCGCGCAACACTGAGATTTTGATTGTTCCTCGTCATGCATTGTGTCATTGTGCCTTCTGGTTCTTCTTCACAGCTTGAGCAGCCTGAACCGAACCCAGACACGGCGACGGGCGGTAGGCAAATCGATCAGTGCCAGTGACCCTTGAGAAATCTTGAATCATGTTGGTTTGACTCTAGGACTACGGCACGGAGATGCAGCTTCCACGTCTTCCTCCTCTTCCACCTCCAGCTCCAAAGGTGAAAAGGAAGGCCAGAGCAAAGAAGCCGCCGACGCCGCGGAAAAATGCGGCGAAAACCGAGGGGGGGGATGAGGCAAAGCCGGAGTTGGAGAAGAAAGAGAAGACGGAAGAGAAGAGTGAGGAGGAAGAGCCGGAGCCAGACGAGGAGGAGGAGAACGAGAAGGACATGAACGATGACGAGGCCAACGGACGGGACATGGAGGAGTGAGAAGACGAATCGATGTCTCAACTCAGCTGCAGCCTCGACTCGGCTGTAGCCTGTAGTCAGTTACGTAGTTTTGGGCTGGTGCCAGTGCTGTGGCTGCTGTGGTTCTGGTTCTCTTGTTCCTAGTCAACAAACAGTCAACGTGTCAACAGCAACAGGCCAAGCAGTCTGAGAGAGGCCAAGAGAGTAGAGTAGAGATTGCAGTCGACAGACGATGCTCTCATTCCTCAAATTGTGAGTTGTGAACCTGACCATGTGCGCTGTATGCACTGGCCCGACTGCCCGACTCGTATTCGACCTCGACCTCGGCTGATTTTTGATCGAAGCCGCCGCCATTGCATGACTGCCTCTGGTGTGCTGGCTGCAATCTGCAAAAAAGTGTATCTTTGCAGCTCGCGTGGATCGTCTTTCAAGTGCACTGACCAGCGCAGCTCAGATCATGCCAGCTTTGCGCTCAAGCCAAGAAGTGTTTCAATCGACTTTCCGAGGCCTGCAGATCTCGCTGGACCAGCCAGTCTTCGGGCTATGCCGAGGCCCGGCTGGCCCATGATTAGTTCTTCGTTGGATGCATGGTTGACTGCACTTGTCATGCAATGCAGAGTGGGATGTGGCTGCCCATGTAACCGTAATTGCACATTGCACTATTGCACTGCACATGACATGCGGAGGCACAAACCGAGGAACTAGCATGATTCATGGTTCTGCGTGGCGTTGGACATGGAAATATGAGATGAGCACGGTCACTGGTCACTGCCGACTCCCCTCAAGTGTCTGTCTGTGTGTCTGTGTGTACAGTCTCTGTAGAGTCGTGAACATCTGCGCACGTGTGGCCATGGCCAGATCCTGCTATTGCTTTCGCGCAAGCTGTCCAGACTGCAGCCAAGATACCCAAATCCAGCAGAAGCCGCCGAAAAAACAAAAACTAACGCTGGTCATTGAAGACAGCTTTCCTTGCGAAAGCAACGGCAGCACACGAGAGCATAGCGCCAAGTCCCAGTCAAAGGGGCACCAGCAGCAAGAAACATCGTCGAAGTCGTCCTCGGCCTCGGCCACGCCGGCCTGCTTCTGTTTTCGCAGCGATTGTTCTGTGTGCATGCGGGCCATGCACGTGGGCGGCAGCAGCATGCGCAGTTCAGTCAGTTCAGCCGCGGATGATGAGGCCAAGCAGACGGAGACAGGGCCAGTGGAGCAGAACAAGAAGCGCAAGAAGAGGGTTATTCCGAACGATGGCAAAGTCAAGCAGAAGCTGTCTGTGGATGTCGCCATAGTCAACACGAAGTGTCCTTTCGTTCGAGCAGCCTGGGCGGTTCCACCTTCAGTGGGTCAGACGTTGACTCAGAAGCTGAACCTGCAAGCCGGCCCATGGCAGTTCTGGGATGCTTGGCTCAGCAAATTACGGCTTGTGTTTGCGTGGTAGCTAACGGTAAGATGGGCTTGTCATTATGGCAGCCCATACATTCGACACTCGAATCACTCGAACCCTCAATCTAATAGACAGACAGCTGTTATGTGGATGCAGTACTACAGCATAACGAAGCTCAGGAGCTTTATGCAGGTTCTGGCCGCCTGACAGAAGCTGCGAGAGCTGCTGGCTTGGTCTGTGGCCCAGCAGTCGATTGGCTCTACGACCCCAGCTCGCACTCGACCTCGACCTCGGCTTCACCAACACAGCTGTGCCTTGATCTTGGTACTCAGAAAGACCGGGACATAGTGCGACAGTTGATCCAGGAGAACACCCCATCCTGGCTGCACTCGGGTGAGCCGTGCACTTTCTGGGTGACTTTGTCGAGAAGCACGGCGAGGAAGTTTCCGCAAGAGTGGGTTCGCGCAAGAGAGATTGCAGTGCAACACTGTCATTTCGGCATCGACCTCGCAGAATACCAGCGTGACAACGGCAGGATCGCTTCGAGGGAGAGCCCACTGTGTGCGGGATCCTGGCAGACAGATGTGTGGAAAAACATGTTCACGAACGGCTTTGAGAAGAACCGCTACGACTCCTGCCAGTTTGGCTTGGTCGATGAGCATGCCCGACCTCTGAAAAAGCCTGGCATTGTAGCGGCCAATCGTAAAATGTCTCACATTGCTAGGTTCTGCACATGCAAGGAGGCAGGCAAGAAGCATGGCAAATGCTCTGGAATGACCGACAGCGGCCCACACAAGGGCACGAGAAGGACATTGCTTGCCGGAGCATACACGCCAGCTTTCTGCGCAGCTTTTGTTTCAGACATCCAGACCTCATTGTCTTCTTTGCGCTGATTTGTCACCGGAGGGATCTTCAGGCAATCGTACCATCCCAGTCTGTCATGAAGCCGCACGAATAGTCTAGGCCGACACAGCAAGACCAAGTGATGAAAAATGAAGCTGAAGTCACCGGAGTCGGTGCAAAGCAGCAGCCGTAGCCGTAGCAATTTCAGCTTGGCATAGTCGGCATAGTAGCAGCCCGGGTCCGCCCATGCCCAGCTGGCAGCCCTACGAGAAATTTCAGAGTCAGGGTCATTACCAGGGTCAGGCGATTTCTGATAAGAAGTAAGAAGATGCTGCGGGAGGCTAAGGCTGAGGCTGCAGGCAGACGATCTACACGGGCACGCATGCGATTCCGCAGTTCCGCAGACATTGCCATTTGCCACTGCCAAGCAGCCAGACTGGGAGCCCCGCTGCTGAGTGCAGAGTGCACACTATGTAGAAGTGCTTAATTGGTTAAGTCGGAGCAGAAGTTCGTGAATGAGTGCGGCATGCTCTCCAGTCTAGCAGGCTGGGATTTCCAGCGAAGTAGTTTTCTTTCATTTTCATGAACTGGGTGCACACTCGGTGAGCACAGGGGGCCATGCGAGCGAGCAGAGCAGAAATGTTCGTCTTGCTACCATTTGCTGTACCTTCAGCTTCAAGCGTTGAGCAGACTCCTCCAGCCGAAGCCTGAACCCAATGCTGCTTTCTGCAAGGCAAGGTCACCGACCATGATATGGACAACCGATGCGCAGGCCCAGTTCAGTGAAGTTGAGTGCAAGCCTTCGTCCTTCGTGACCAGTTTCCTGCACCTTCCATCAATAAAATCTTGGGGTCTTGGGTGAAGTGAAGCAGACTGAAAGGCAAAACTATCAACTGAGTCAAGGGGTTTATGTATCTTCGGTTTCAGTTCTGTGTAGGCAACGGGCTCAGGGCTCAGGCGTTGATGTCATGTGGTGATTGACTGACTTGCTGTGGGCAGGCAAGGGCACTGGGCAGAGTGTATGAAGCACAACTTGATTTGCCTAAGTTCAGCTGTGCGAGTTGCAAACAGTTTGGAATGGGTCGGGGGCTCGGGGATCACAGTGGCGCGTCGCACAGAGTCGCACATGCATCTGCCGAGCTGTTGCCTTGTAGTTGTAATTATAGTTGCTTGAGCAGCAGTGGACCGCAACCCATCCAATCGTATAGATAACAACTCGCCACTATGGACGATACCTCAGCATGCAACATGGCCTTCAGAGCAGCAGTCGCAGTCGCAGCAGTGGACCACGACCCATCGAATCGTACAACCAACTCTGAATAATCTTAATGATGATTTAATGATTGACCGACAATGCCGCAATGCCCCGCCATGAAACATGCTATTGCTTTCAAGCAAGCTGTCCCATTTGTTTTCCAGTTCCACTACAAGCCTCTGCAAAGCCTGCAGCGCAGCCAAATCCAGCGACATCGTCCTCGCCGAGGACAACCACATGTTTTTGCTTTCAAAGAAATTGTAACATCTGCTTCCCGCGCTTTCCGGAAGCAGCCCATGCAGAGACGCAGACACTTCAGTCCACATCGACGTCCTTCTGGCAAAGAGAACTCCAGAAGGACTGGGCTGGCTTCTTTAATGAGTCGGATGCTTTATACTTTAGAGTTAGAGCGAGTCGCACTTGGGTTTTTCTTTTCTGGGCTGTCTGGGCTTTTTGCAGGTTTCAATTTGAGAGTCTGAACAAGTTGAACAAGAGCGAGGACAGAAATCACAAACACGGACAGTGACAGTGACAGAGGTACAGATATTGCAGATCCATTGAAACAAATCTGGTGCTGTTTAACCAGGACAAAGCCACACTTCTGTCAGCAGCCACATCTGGCAGCGGGTCGCCGTTATCAGCAGATTGCAAGAAACTGATCGCAAATGCTGACATGCTTCTTCGACAAATGCTTAGCAAGGATGGCCTACATGGTTTACGCGGCCCGACTGTGAATCTTTACTGTTGTCCATTGCAAGTTACTTGATGACTTGATGCTACTGCCTTGTATCCGACCGGAATCGGAAGTGAGCTGTGACTTTTTCTGAGCTTTGGATAGGGCAGTATGATCAAATCACATGTCGGCCTGCAGTCAGTGGCAGTGGCAGTGCAGTGCAGTCAGTTCAGGCCAGGGTCCGATTAGATTCCACGTTTTCCTCGTAATCTGTGGGTATGAGCTGACCGTCAGCTGACCTGAGGTTTGCTCGGCCCCCTACTGATGTTACTTTTGCATTTCTGACTGACTGAGGATTCCTGGAACAAGGACCGGACTGGACCCAGATTCCTTGTTCAAAGAACCAGACCGCGTACTCTGGAAGTAGGCTGGATCATTTGATTGCCCGGCTTTTTGGTACAAGCACAAAGACGCTGCGGGTCATCCGCTCCCAAGGTGTCCTGGGAGTTCAAGAGCCTCAGCCAAGTGGCCGTCGGCCACGCGACACAGACCTGGGTATCACGACTGATGAACCTCGTCCTCGTCCTCGTCCTGGTCCTTCGAAAAAAAGGAAACATATGCAGGCAGAGCCAAAGGCTGAAGTACCGCCAGAGCATGGTGAGCTCATCGCCAGCATTCCTGCAGCACTGCGGGCAACGCCCGGGCTTCTGCGCAATATGCAGATTGGACTTGTTTTGGGGCGGCTCATGGTGCAGACACTTGTTAGCTCGAGCGTTCACTCCCATTATCCAGCGCGTGTCCTGCAAGCCTTTCTCAGTGGAGCCCCGGTTGGGCAGCACTATCATGCCACTCTGCTCGTGTCGGTGTGTCTTTTGACTGAAGGTTTGGGTTGCAAAGGTTGCAAAAACATGCCAGGTTGTGATCACATACATTCCGTCGCTCTCTGAGGACCGACATGCTCTGAGAGGCTTTGGGCACGCCCTCGTCAATCTTATTCATGAGGCCGGCCATTGGGAGTCTATAGTCTGTGAAATCAAGGTGATCAAATTCCTGCCAGGATTTGCGAGCGCGGTTCTGGGAAGTGTCCCCGGCTTTGGAACATTATTCCCTGCCGCCTGCATGGGGGCTGGAGGCGGACGGTGTGACAATTTCCACCGGAGCGTCGCTGCTTCCTGTCTTCGTCCACTGGACTGATCTCCAGGGCGAACTTCAGTTTCTTGGTTGATGGCATGATGACATAGGGTTGATTGTGTGAGTATCAGGGCTTAGAAGAAGGTCAATGGAAAGTTTAAAGATTTCCAGAATGTGGGCTTAAAGGTTTCAAGGTGGTTCTCCTGATGTTCAGTTTGTTCCAGTGTTGAAGTGTAAAAGACCCCTGAATAATTAGGTGGGCGGCTGTACGTGTCCCGGATGCTGGCCTCAGTCACACCGGCGATGCTACAGCGAGTCTCCTGAAGCAGGTGCTGGTGTCTTGTCTGCCTTTCTGTTTAGAGCTCGCAGTAGGTTGCTGCAAACGCAGCAAGGCTCGCCAAGTGCTCCTCTTTCTTAAGGAAGATGCTCTACTTCCGCGACTTCCATCCACTTCGAAGAACTCTGGACCGCCCTCGACCTCAGCCTCCGAGGCTAGAGCATCCTCGTCCTCTGCTGCGGCAGGAAAGCGCGATGAACCAACACTTGAACCCTCTCCACTCACACTTTGGCGCAACCTGGTGACGATTGGTGCTGATGGGGCCATGGTGGGAGAAAGTGGTACATCTGTCGACCAGCATTTGGCTGGGAAGACTGGGTTGTCATCCAGGCTGGGGTTTCACGACTTCCTCCACTTGTTCGACGCCGTCGGCCGAGGTGTCATGAAGCATCGTCCTCATAATGACAAGAGCTCGGCGGCTGCTGACAAAGTGGAAGCAGAAGCGTCAGCGTCTGAGAGTGACTCAAATGTCGGGTCGGACGCATCAGATGATGATGGTGGACCGGCTGCAACTTCGTCGAACTCGAACCGCCCATTGAGATTGGACCTCTGGCTGCGCATGCTGAAGAAGATGCGCCAGATCTTCAAACGAGGCGCTTCTCGCAGCATTCTCGACAAGGCTCGCATTTGCACATGGATTGAGACTGAGATTCGATTTTGAAAGCTCTGTCGATTTTCGACGCAGGTGGCACTGGACTTCTCCTTCAAAACGCGTGGTGCTATCCAGGCCCCGTCTGCTATCAAATATGTGATTTATTCGTCCTCGTATTTGAAGCAAAGTCTCCGCCATTTTGGGGTTCGCCACGCAGCAGCAAAGCAATTACGTGATCACCTCATGGAGAGACGAGAGGGGGCGGCACCTTGGTTGAGGCCGCCTGCTTCCTGGCGGCATATAAATCAGGCATATTATTGATGCAAGCAAGTCTTTAAACTGCCGTTCGAAGTATCGTGAATATCAGATCCGAATCCTATCATTGTTTCCGAGTTTCCAAGCTAATCAGGACTCTGCTCCGTTGGCAGCACTTGCGGGACAGCCAGCTGCCAAGGCCCAGGCTGGTCCAAGGCGGAACCCGAAGTTGGCCAACAAACTTGAGAGGATAATGGAGCAGACTTGCTGCAGTGAGCTTGTATTCCAAGTCCAAGGTGTTTCTGACGTGTTCCATCAGTCTGGTGGCTTCATTCAAGTCGGAAGACTTGTCCAAGCGCCAGATGCTGTTTTCTTCTCCAAGCTTACAATGGTTTACAAACTGCACAGTTCGCTTGTGGCAGAACCGAAGAATTGGAAAGCGCTTGGAAACCTCCTTCCAGTCTTGGTCAATATACTGCTTTTCTTGTGGGATTTACCCGAAGATGTTCCGAAGCCGAAGCCGGCAGAGACAGAGCTTCGCCCTCGCCCTCGTGGCCATAGCCGTGGTGCTGGCCGTGGCCGTGGTGCTGAAGCCAAAACAGAGAAAGGACAGGTTGCTCCTAAGGTTGCTGCCTCGCCACCACCCAAAGCGTGGCACTGCATCTTTTGGTTTCTCACCACAGACTGGAAAGACAGATGCTTCAACTTCCTCTCATGCATGGAAATGTTCCTCATCTCTGGAACCTTCAAGAATGTTGTGTAGCTTGGCGCAGCATGCTGTTCTTTTCAAGAGCACAAGCGCATGAAAGCATGTCACAATGGTGAGAGTCAGAGTGAGAGTCAGAGTGAGAGTCAGAGTGAGAGTCAGAGTGTTTGCAGCTGAAGCCATCATGAGGCTGGATGGAGGAATTGATGCTCCGCACGGTTTTCAGAATGCCATGAAGAAGCGGACCCGTGCCAGTGTGCTTGCCTCTAGTGGGAAGCTACGGCAGGCAATGGATGGGCTTGGCGAATTCTTCTCCAAATTCTCTGAGCTTTTCCGTGAAAAAGTTCTGGAGGCCCCTGGTATTCATGTACCGAAAGCAGTGCTGGATGCGTGCAACGTTTGAAACATGGCTGCTGAGTAATGTTTTGACTTTTTCCTAACATCTCATTGCCTAACCCTGCTTCACCCGCTCTAACTTTGAAGCCTAAATCCTCAATCTTAACCCCAGTAACCCAGCCTGAGTCGGAACACCCAAAAGCCATTAGACTCCTCTAACCCATACCCGAATCTTAAATCCTAAACACCTAGACACCGTTGCAACACCACCCCCGTAGAAGTCGTCCGTTGTTCTGGAGAACTGCAACACTTGATGGCTGTGTGTCCTGGAGGCTTTGACATGAACACCATCCTTCAGACCGCACGAGAAACAAACTTTTCTGCGGATCTTCTGCCTGCGCTCACTTGCATACACGGCTGGATGCAGGACAGATACCCTTGGCATGACTTCCTTTGCAAGACCAACGTGGAGAAGATGCAACAACAATATATGCTGATGGTGAGGCCTGGTTTCTTTCAGGTCAGATTGTCATGCTTGCCTATTATTCAATAATGTCTCCTCACCTGTCACCGATTCACCGCCCCAATGTCACCGTAGTAGTCCCAGTCTTTACAGTCACAGTCCGCCGTTGCTGCGCCCTGTTGCAGGCACTGGTGGCGAATGGCCCAACACTCAACAGACAAGGACCAGGTGTGGTTGGAACCACGTCCTCGGCATCGTGGGACTCGTCGCACGTTGGACTGGAAAGTTTTCTGGCGTCTCATCCATACCAAGAAGCTGTGGTACGGCCCGAAAGACGTGGATGTGCGTGCTTTCTTCTATACTTTCCACTCCCTCGGCAGTATTGTTAGCTCTTCTTGCTTGTGCGAATCAGCAGGCAGCCTGCTGAAGCACTTTTCACGTGGTAATCCAGACACGAGAAGGATCGTGGAAAGAACAATCTTGAGGCTGGCTGCTGTCTCAGGAGACGGCACTGACGACGCCATCATTTTGAGGACGTGGCTGGAGACAGTTGCTTCCCCGGACAAGCTCAATTTCATTGGTTCGAGCATGAAAGCTTACAATAAGAACTTGGAGCGCTGGCCCTTGGGTCAAGGAAGCAAAACAATCCACGGCATGAGGAAGGCTGCACTGAATAAGAAGGGCAGCAAAACGCAGTGGACAGTGAAGCGTGTCAAGAAGATTCCACGGGTTGCCGCCAAAGTGTTGCAAGTTGCACGGTTAAAGGCATCGTTGCACCGATGGGCCCGAGCAGCTGCAGGTCGGAAGAATGCAAGAGCTGCTCGCCGCTGAGATGACTGAGATGAGTGCGATGTCGTCACGTCGACCTCGACCTCGACCTCGATCTCGTTTCTTGGACGTCTCGCGAAGCTGCGAACGAGCAAAAAGACATTCAGTCACGATTCAAGAATTCAGGAATTGGGGTCAGCATTGGGCGGCTGGGGGCTGGGATTACTTACTTTGGACGACCCGACCCTCACATCAGACCCTCAAACCCGAATTGACCCGAATACCAGTGCGCCAATGTTGACTCCGGCCAGGTGACAAGCGGCAGCAGCAGCCGCTGGCCGCCAGCAGTGCTCTCCGGCCACTGCCGGCGGCGGTGGTGGTCGGTGGTCGGTGGTGTTGGTGGTCCGGTGTTCGCCGAGGTGGTGTGTTTCTAGTTTCTCGTAGTGTGTAGAGGAGGGTTGGCTCTTGGCGGTGGTTGCGACCAGTGGTGGCTGGTGGCAGTGGTGGTGGGTGGAAGTGGCGTCCAGTGGCGTCGTGGGGTCAACGTGGTCGTTGTCTAGTAACTAGTAAGTAGTACTCCGGGAGTACTCCGTAGTGGCAGCCGCCGGGTAGTAGGTTTAGGGGCCTAGGGGGGGGCCCTTTAAACAAGGGGAAAAAGCCAGCCCCGGTTTGGTTCCGTATTATAATACGGCACCTAATATTTAGGGTACCCAAAAAGGGACCTTATTTTTGACAACTACCCATGTAGCAAGATGCCTCTGACCCGGAATCTCTGAGCGGGAGCAGGGCGATCCTTTCTATCAGAGAATTTTGGGTAAGGGATGCTACCAGATCCTTTAGATGCTCCCTTCGCGCAAAACCCCGAAAGCCCATTTATAACCCTTATAGTTCTGTGCAGGAGCCCTTACAGAACCCTAGCAGATCCTTTAGGTGCACCCTTCGAAGAAAACCCTACAGCCCTGAAAGAGAGGGTTCTCACAGGCGATCGGACAGCCGCTCGCTGCCTCTCTGCAAAACTACATCCATGCCGCCAGGGCCTGAGAGGAGAGTTTGAGATTGAGGATTTATGGTTTCAGGGCCCCAGAGGATTTCAGAGGGTCTGAGATTGCCGGTTTATGGTTGAGGGTTTTGGGGTTTGGGCCTCTTCAAACGACCATGTGTGCGAGAGAGAGAGAGAGAGAGATGGGCGTTTTCTCGGGCCTTTGCTCAGAGGCTGTAAGGTTTAGGTTCCATACTTCACGCAGTTTAAAAGCCGTGGTTTGAGCTGAAGAACTTATTTCGTCTTCGTTAGGCTTCCCATGGAGGTATCTCTTCTTTCTACGGGATGTTTCGCCACGGACCACCGAGCAGAATTTGAATTTGGGGCAGACCCGTCCGGCTTGCTGGTCCGGATTGAGTGCGCAGGGCTTACGCAAGGCTTACGCTTCGGATCCTGGACTCGTGAACAGGACCTTAATAAGTCTCTATATACTGTAAAAATGAGCCCATAAGCCCTCTCCAAATAGGCTAGTTAGTCACGCCCCACCGTCAAGGTGCTGTCACCAGACGGCGACATTTTTGGCATCCCGGCCGACGCGACTTTCGTGCCGGGAGCTTGGCCGTGGAGCGTTGGATGACAGTTCAGTGGCCCTGGTGCATAAACCCTGCAGGCCCGAAACTAAAACACAACACACTCCCAAACCCTCTAATAAACCCTCAAGCTCACAAGCTCCGCACCCCCTCTCAAGCTCGCGATCGGAACGAGACCCCAGGCTGTGGATACAACCCGACACTCAGGCCGGAATAGAGAGAGCTGGGGTGCGCTTGGGGTTTATGGGGCTCTGTTACGATTTGATTCTTCGGGCTGGATACCTTCGAGGTCCTGCTTGATGTTCCAGTTCTCGTACTTACAGTCACCGCAGGAGTCATAAAGTGGGCAGCAACGGCACCAGGCCCTAGGCTGTCGTGTTTGCAGCGGAACAAAAGATCTTGCACAGTGATAAGCCTAAGCTGCGATTAGAGAATGGCGTGCCAGATTCTAGCTTGGGAGAGAAGGAACAACCAAGAGAGAGAGGGAGAGAAAGGGAGAAGCAAAGTAGGAAAGCAACAAGCACACCCACAGGCAGAGACACGAACTCACTCACGCACCGACCCCGACCGCCAGCTGGGGCACCGGCCCGGGGAGTCGGGCGGGGGCGAGTCGAGGGAAGCCTTAGCTTCGGAGAGCGTCTGGTGCCTCACGTCTTCGATCTGACTCAAGTCACCAGACCGCCCAGAAGGATTGTATACTATACAGTAATAGTATATTATAGCGATGATTAGAGTATGAGGGTTGTATATTATATTAGTTATTATAGTATGAGGCCTTCTGCCTTCTCAACCCTAAACCCCTAAAATCCCAAACCTGAGCCCTCTAAGACCTAGAGACGCCTGACGACCCTTCATTGAATCCCAAACTCAAGGCAGTCACCGGCCTCGGTAGCCTCGGCGCAGACAGTCCGGCACCCGGCAAGGCATACAGGTTTTCAGGTTTTCGTAGTGGATAGATTAGTTAGAGTCCTCAGTACTCTAATTCATAGTGCTCCTCGCTGTACTTGTTCAAGTACGAAAACCCACAGAACCACGGTCTGATCATTCAGGCTTGCATAGTATGGTTACGGGCCAAGGTCTCAGGGTTGCTGGTTTTCATCGCAGGACCGGCTTTGCGGGATTGACGGGTATCGATGGGCTTGAGTGTGCTTTCATCCTTTGCATCCTAAGCCCTGCCAGTGCTTAGCCTTGGTCCTTCACTGCAGAGGCAGGACAGCCTCAAAGTACATGTCTGATCTGAAATCCCAGTCTACATTCCTAACTCGCGTACTCAAGCTACATGAATCAGCGCCTGTGACGGGTGCAGGTTCTGGGATTTTCGGTCCAAACCCCGAGATCAAACATTTGGGCTTGACTTGAGCAGTACTATAGAACCCTAAACCCTAAACTGTAAACCATCTGAAGCAAAATTTCACCCAAGCTTTCGGACCCGGAACCTGAGCTCGGCCCTTCACCACCCCAAAGCACAGTGTTAGGTATCGCAGCCCTTGCCAAAATGACGGAAACCGACCTCGCAAAAGAAGCACCGAATCCCGCCTTGTGTGGTGCCCGAGGCCTCAAGTGGTTCGGCCCCAAGCTTGTTGAGGTGTTGGAACGGCTTAGACCTTTGGGTCCAGGGTTTAGTGCTTCGGTTTTCAGAAGCTGTAGATTTTGGGGTACCGGTTTGGGATTTGAGTCTGTTACGGCTGGAGGGTGCGTTGCCAGGCTTGACATGCAGGTTGGAGTGAACGGGCCTTTCAACAAGTTATGGGCGGTGAAGTCTTGGGTGCGTTTATGGGTTCTTGTCTTGCAGCACTTCGCTATAGCGCTATCCACCTTGCAGCCGGCTTTGATTTGGAGCGCCTACCCACCCCATTCAGTGTTTGACGAGCGTCGGTTATCACAGCGACAGGATAACCTTTGCTTAAAGAAAGTCGCATCCCCTAATGAGAGCCTTCAGCGTCGTCGTGCTAGCGCAGTAGAAAGGTCCAGGCTCAATTGATTGAAACGCCAAACCCGTAAACCCAGCCTAGAACCTTGAACCAAAAGCCCGTTTTGAAATTTGGGAGGCTGAAACCCCACAAGAGTTCTCACAAGAATGCCCAAAGCCCGTAAACTTAGCTTTGGTTAGTAGGGAATGGAAGAATGGTAGTTATAGTAGCTATAATTGTACCCCATTCCTCCTTTCCCTACTAACCAACGGTAAGTAAACCCGTGAACCTGAGGATGCATGGGCTGGTGGGTGTGGATGGGCGGATCTACTGCATGCCCGGCTCGGCCTTGGCTTGGGGCCCCAACCGATCAACGATGGGTTGATATGATCGTATACTGCTGGGTTGCAGTGTATGAACATACTGAAGTATACTATATCATATCATAAGATGTCATACACATATATATATATATATATATATATATATATACATGCACACATACACATAGTGTTATTGTAGCGGATAGGGGTTTTCAAGTTCACTGTTTAGGGTACATATGGCTCACGGCTGATGTAAAGGAGTGGAGATGTGTGAAGTGCAGGGCTCAGCAGATGTATTAGGAGTCACACGTTGAGCAGGGGTTTGGGCTTAGGCTTTGGATACCGGGCTTTACTCTTTCGGTTGTCGGCAAGTTTCATTTGTTGGCTCATCCTTCGCATCACGTAACTCAAAGACGTCCGATAGAGGTTGATAATTCGACCATGCACCAGACATCCGAAGCTCCCAAACTCAACCATCGTAGTCACGGGAACAGTCACAATAGTCTCAAGTCATGACCATGTGAATAGTGAGAACACGCTGCCCATGCCTATTATCCTCACATGGCGTGGTCGGATCTTTGTCCTTGGACATGGTTTCAAGCTTGGGTCTCGCTACTATCGTCGTGATTAACGGCTGCGGCTACTGACATAGCGGTTGCAAGTGCAACTGCTACTAAACCTTAAACCCTGAACCCTTAAACCCTAAACCCTAGATGTTCTTAAAGCACTGTGTTTGGTTGTCATGGCTGCGTGGCTCAGCTCTTGCTCGCGTCTTCTCAGGCTGTCAAAGAGCATGTGAGCCTACGAGATAAGAGCAAGGACCATAAGTACTAGTCTGTAACGTTGGCAGTCAAGCACTCTCATAGTTAGCAACAGGCTTCGCAAGCAGCCAATACGATTTCTATGTCAACTGCTTCTAAAGCTATGTCAAGCAGACACATACGCATGCTTCCAAGGATGACTGGAGCATCAAGGGATATTCTGCATTCAATTGCCTCATTGCGCACCGCCAACCCCCAGATTAAGGTTTTAGGAGTATCGGGTTCAGCTGCACACCCACGCTCCAACAGACAATTCGTAAGCGTGTTAACACGTAAGTCGAACGCTGCAAGCCCTGAACCCTACAGCCTGCAGTACAGCCCGCAACTCGAACAGCAAATGAGGCAGTGCTCCGGATCGACCCAAGCGTCGACCCACCCACCTTGAACCAGTCACTCGGGGTCCGGAGCTCGTCTTGGGCGGTTTCGGTTTCTTGCTGAGAATTGCGTTTACTAGGTTAATGCTTGGGGTGCCATTGAAAAGTCATTGCAGGTCTCAGTCACAGAGCACGAGCATGAGCGGCCAGTGATGCTAGACTGATAGATGCGGATAACTGCAGGCAGCTAAGCACATAACCATGCACCAGTAAGACTCGTGGCATAACGAGAGCGTGTGACTAGCAAAGGCATTATAAATTAAACGTCGCGCTAGTTGGCAAACTGGCCAACACAGCAGGATTATAGTAATAATCGTAAGAGCAGCATAAGAAGGAGCGGAGGAGCAACAGCTGAAGCAGCAGCAGCAGCGCTAATATCAATAGTGTCATCAGCCGTGAGAAATTTTGTGGTGCGCAACATCACAGTAATCAGAGATATTATGCACAGAATACACAAGCTACAGTTAAATGCGTAGAGCAAGGCTTGGCATAGAAGTGTAAAGATGTTCTGATAATGCTTAATAGTTTATCCGTGCTTCTTAGGTCTAGGGTATATGTGGGGCGTAAAGTTAAGGTAAATGATGGCTGCAGGGTATAATTGTTCAACATCGGCCTCGAGTTCCGGTGTTTGCGGTATTGGATAGTGCGTGATTGTCAAGCTTGGACGTTGGGATTGAAGGGTGCACACGTGTCTTTCGCAAAAGTCTGGCTTCGAGTAGGCTGCAGTTTTGCTATTTTTTGAGGGCTTTGCTTTGATCGCCATGTCCGCCTTCGTCGCGTTGCCATCGGCCAGCTCAGCTGGCCCGGTGGAGAGGGTCCACTCCTTGAGGGGAGCATCGGAGGCCCCGCCAGCACCGGCGTCCACCTCGGCCTCCACCTGCGCCACCGTGGCCGGTGTCGCCGCCCTGGGGGCCATGGCCGCAGCAGGACAAAGGCGAAAGCACCGAGCGGCCCTGGCCAAGGGCAGCAGCACTACCCAAATGCCCAAGCCTCGCTCTTTGGCGAATGCCAAGGTGATTGTTTGCGCAGGCGCGACGCTCCCGGAGGGTCGCAAGCTCCGAGTGGCGGTGATTGGCGGAGGCCCCGCAGGTGCCAGTGCGGCGGATGCCTTGGCCCAGGAGGGAATCGAGACTTACCTTATCGAGCGAAAGCTGGATAACTGCAAGCCTTGCGGTGGCGCGATCCCGCTCTGCATGATCGACGAGTTCGGCCTTCCCAAGGACATTGTGGATCGTCAGGTCAAAAAGATGACCATGATCTCGCCGACCAACAAGGAAGTCCAGATCGGTCAGACGCTCAAGGACGACGAGTTCATCGGGATGGTCCGCCGCGAGGTTCTTGATGACTTCCTCCGACAGCGGGCCAAGCAGAACGGTGCCACGCTGATCAACGGCCTCTTCATGGGCATGACCATCCCTCAGCAGAAGAACGAGCCCTACGTCCTCACCTTCAACGAGTATGCCGAGGATGAGGGCAACGCGCGCAAGGGTGAGAAGAAGACGCTTGAGGTCGACGTTGTCATTGGTGCTGACGGGGCAAACAGTCGCGTCGCAAAGGACATCGAGGCCGGCGACTACGAGTATGCCATCGCATTCCAGGAGCGCATGCGAATCCCGGACAAGAAGATGGAATACTACGAGGACAGGGCCGAGATGTACGTCGGAGACGATGTGTCTCCCGACTTCTATGCCTGGGTCTTCCCCAAGTGCGATCATGTCGCCGTTGGCACTGGCACTGTCGTGGACAAGAAGGGCATTCAGAGATACCAGCAGGGCATTCGAGACCGAGCGGCTGTTCGCATCGATGGCGGTGAGATCATCCGGGTGGAGGCCCACCCGATTCCCGAGCACCCGAGGCCCTGGAGGGTCAAGGACAGGGCGATCCTCGTCGGAGATGCCGCCGGATATGTGACCAAGTGCTCTGGCGAAGGCATCTACTTCGCCGCCAAGAGCGGGCGCATGTGTGCGGAGACCATCGTCAAGAGCTCCAAGAGTGGAGTTCGCATGATCGATGAGGCGGACCTCATGGAGCATATCCGGGAGTGGGACTCCAAGTACGGACCCACTTACCTGGTGCTTGACTTGCTTCAGAAGGTCTTCTACACCAGCGATGCTGCCAGGGAGAGTTTCGTCGAGCTGTGCGAGGAGGAGTACGTCCAGAAGGTGACCTTCGACTCTTACCTCTACAAGACCGTGCAGGGAAACGCATCTCGGCTGCAATGCTTTCCATTGGCGCAATACAGGGTCCCTTTGACACCTCCAGATTCCCAGCTTAAAGGGGCATTCACAGATTGCCTTGTACTTGTGTCGAACTGTTCATTATCAATTTCTATCAGTGTTTATATTAAGATTCGTGCAAATCGGTAGATGAACAGCTATGTATGGAAAGAGTAGATAGATAGATAGCTAGACAGGTAGACAGCTAGATAGGGAGGAGCGCAGACAGATGCTCATATACATGCACATAGTGTGCATGTGGACATGCTCATCTAGACCCTAGACCCAGCAGCGACGCGAAGCTGAGGATCCCATGGGAGACCTGAAGCTGGGATGGAAGACCCTGAGCTCCCTGTACAAGTACAACAACCAGAAGACGCCTGACCCAATGCGGACCTTGGTGTAAGCCTTTTTTAAAGGCCGCAGTCGCTCAGACCCTACCTAGCTTTGTAGCTGACAGGGGTCCAGATCTCAGATAAGCCACGCCTGTTGCTGGCTGTCGCTGGATTCTCCGCGGAGTGCCGTGCTGGTGCATCTCAAAACCGTGTCATGCCATTGTGCAGCACAGTAGGCGTGAAGAGATGCTTTACCGTGGTTTGCGATGCACCTTCTTGATGTAAGTGCACTTCTAATCATCCTCCTTGGCCTTTCCGTTTAAGAGGGCCGAGGCTAGCATGCCCATGTTGGCTAGGACCAGCGATGCTCCGGGTAGCCAGACCGATCTGCTCAGCGAGGCAGACGATCAAAAAAGCCCGGAAACCGTGGGTTCTGGGTCTGCATCACGCAACGACTATATAGGGTCGGAAGTCAAAAGCAGGATAAAATTGGATAAACCTCAGCACTGAATCAGAATCATCCGGCCTCTCGAACTTCTGAGCACCGAACGCTGGAGGTGGGGCTACTCGATGCAACCACCAGAAAGTGGCACCCTGACTGCAATCAGAGAGTCGCGCTTGGTGAACCCATATCCACAGGACCCCAAAGCCGTCAATCCCGAAACCCTGGTATAGATTGGAGACCCTTTCTACTCTTGAACTCTGCGCCCTCCGACCCCTAACGACGGAAGGGTTCAGGGTTTACGGGCATCTTCATCACTATTATAAACTCCGAACCCAGAGGTCCCATGCGGTGAATGCCCCGGATGGACGGATCTTCGGCATTCCTCAGGGGGCGTCGCAGGCCGGCCCCCCCTCCTCGGATTGAGACCCCATTTTGGCTCTTAGGCTTCGGTTATCTCCGAAACCGACTGTCGTTCATTTCTGTGCAGTTTGGGGGGAGCAAGTACTCAGTGCGCGATTTTAGGAGGCGGATGCCTGCAAGGGGCTGAAGAATTAGGTAATTAGGGCCCACGGCAGATCAAGGTTTCTTGTAGGCCCTAGGCTGTCTACAAAGCTCAGGGTTTGAGGTTCAGAGTTCAAGAATGCACCAAATGGTTTCGCAGGTGTGCTGATGCTGGCTTCAAGCCAGCAACAAGAAACTCTGATAGCTCGTTGCCTAGAGTAGAGTCCGCTGATGATAGAAGTTTGGCATTGGTGGCATACCGTTGCAGGCACCACGAGGGGGTACCCTAGCTTGGATGTTGAAGCATTGGTCGTTGCCTTCTCGGTGCCGATTCAGACACATCTTGCTTCCGACGTCTATACGTACCTGCCAGTTAGGATGTTTCATACTTGCATCTGCCATATTAGCACATGCTCCTCAGGAGCAATCTTCCTGAGTACCGAGTGGGTTGATATCTCGATCAGCATGCAGTCTGTGTTTTTTGCTGTTCCAATGCTGCACTCTTCTGTCCATTTCAGTCCTCTTGTGCCTAAACAGCCCGAAGAAACTTCTGCAGGTGCTCGTGATTGACCCCTTTACCGACAGCCGACAGCCCGATGTGGGGGTTGTTCTCTACAACTGCGGTCCGCCAGGTTTCGGGATGTTGCGGTTCCCCTTCCTCTACAGGGCATGTCTGATGTAGTGACAGCCTGCCGTTCGCTCTTCCCAGTGGAGATCCTGGAGATAGCTTCAGGAAGCACGACTCGAGTTGGGTTTCTCCCAATTTGAAGTCTCGGCCGCAGCCTATACTCAAGGTCTGAAGCCCTACAGCTTCAATTGACAATCAGCAGCCCCCGAACCGCTAGACCAGATTCAACACCCCTCTAGACCCTGTCAACATGCAGCGTCGAGCCATACAAATCGGCATTTTGCAGCCTCTGCCCCTTTCCACTTGGAGTTCGATTGGGCTGCCCATTGCCCTACGGATCCAGGTAGCCTTATGGTCATATATATATATATATATATATATATATATATATATATATATAGGGTTTTGGATCGAGCGCCCACGTAGACGCATTGCCGAACCCCAAGTGCGCAAGCACGCCGTGCAGCCATAGGCCTGCATCGTGGATCCCCTTCGTGGCACCGACGCTTGAGGAAGAAGCGTTCGACGGCACGATCCAGCATCGCTGCAGCCCGAAACTGCGGCCGCCAACCTCGGAGAGAGGACCTGGCCTTCCTGCAGAAGCACCACAGTGCCCCGCGATACGCCGAGCTCCAACCACAGATGGGCAAAAAGCCAGAATGGAAAGGCGCTTGGAACGAGCAGCCCTACTATCGACACTCTGGATATACTGGGGACTGGCAGGACCATGCTGGCAAGGGCCATGGCAAGACGCGGGCCAAAGGCGATGTGCCAGCGACGAGCTTCCCCAGCTACGATGCCATGCCGACTGGAGGGCGCAAAACGGCCAAAGGAGGTGGCCGCGAAGATCCCAGGGAGCCAGAGAACAGCAAGGAGAACTCTGGGGACCTTGCACGCCTGGTGCAGAAATGGGTCAATACGATCCGCCGCTCCGATGGAAAGATGCGGAAAGGAGACTTTGACCGTGCCGAGGCGGAGTCCAAGTGGGCGGAGTACCAGAAGAAACTCAAGAAATCGTTTGTCCAGGAGAGACAGCGATATCACGACAGGATGGCCCACATCCGCGAGGAGCAGGCGGAGATGATCCAGCAGAAGGAGGAGGCCATGGCGAACCTCAAGAAGATCTTTACACAGCCCGAGGCCATTGCCAGCATGATGCAGGAGGAAATCCCGCGAGATGCTGCGCAAGAGTGGGACGACCTGATGGCGGAGACCGAGGACCCCTGGGCTGGACTGACAGGCCTGCTGGAGGGTGCCACACAGCCCAGGCAGCTGAGTACCGCAGCCAAGCGGCAGTTGATGGGTCTGCTTGGCATGACGGAGGACGACCATGTTCCTACTACACCGAGGCGCCGAACTGTCCCGCCGGCTGCTGTTACGCCAGTGGAAAAGAAGGGACAGCAGAGGCAGGGCGAGAAGCCCAGTGCATCCGCGACGTACAGCGGAGAGCCTCCCGAAGCTGCCAGAGAGCCCTACCAGGCGTCACCCTCCACACGAGGGGCCCTACCCACGGTGCGTTCGAGGTCGAGATCCCACACACATGGGCCCAGGCTCTCCGTGAAGACTACAGTGATGGGCCCTGTGCAGACTACGAAGCCAGGGGCCTTATCGGAGAAACTGGAGGAGAAAAGGGCGAGGGCCAGAGCAGAGGCAGAAAGAACCGGGATCCAGGAGGTGACGGACGACGAGGAGCAAGACATGATTGGCGAGCTCGGCGGCGGCCTCCCGGACGACCCGAATGCTATGGAGTAGCAACTCTTGGGGAGAAGCAGCACAGCAGCTTTTTCGGTTCGTCTGCTATGTGCTGTGATATGAAAAGCCTTGGAGGCACCCAGCCTGGGGCTTGTCTTTCGGTTGCCAACTACATGGGGCGCCGTGAATACCCGCTTTGCGAACATTTTGGTGGATGCTGGCGCTGGATTTTCGAGCATCCTCTGGTACTGAGGTCACACGAGCCTTGGTGGTACAATCTCTTTTGTGTTTTGAGCAGCATGTCCTCGAGAAGATGGCATGATGACGATCATGGGCACGGCCCTACGGGAGGCCACGACCCACAGTTTGCCAACAACGAGGTCTTTGACGTGATAGACCTCTTTACCAATGCCGGCGACACAATGTGGAGGTGGAGTTCTGCCGTCCTGGAGCCAATGACATTGGCCCTCATTTCAGGGGCCCTCACCCTGCTGCACATCACCATGCTGTCCCTGCTCATTGTGATGATCAGGCCGACTACGACCAGAAAGGTGTGCAGAGCAATGGGACCACTCCCGGGCAGGATCTGTATAGTGCTGGCGACCCTGTCTACGGTGCGTACATGTGCAGCGGCACCAAGGGGATATGGCCGCTTCACGGCGTTGGGAATCCCCAGACAGACGGACCTGGAGCTGTGGGCCTCAGGACAGCTCACCATGAGGGAACAGGAACTACGTGCCCTGGATGAGGTGATCTACCATTGTCCTTTGGGCCATGGAACCGGAGAAGCCCGGATACCTCGGTATGAAGTGAATGTCGAGGAGCAGGAGCCGGGAGAACCGAGAGTGGAGGTTGCCACGGTCCATGTGACACTGTGGGTAACGGCTCCCTACTATGAGGCGGAGGTGATCGACGCGGAGGTGCCCTTTCCTACAACGGTGGAGCGGTTGTCCAAAATCCTCAAGGACACATGTGTGGTGATCCCTGAACACTTTTCTTTGTATGCACCGGCGACACCGCAGTTTGGGAGCTTCATTGCCTACCCCCCATGGATACAGGAGACCGACAAGGTTGCGCTCATCGTGGACACGACGGAGGTTGGAGGGGACATCTTCGGTGCCTACTTTGACAGCCCCATCACGCGAGAGGGCATCCTAATGAACATGGTTGAGGGATGGCCAGCGGGTCTACAGGTCTATGCCTTCGGCAGTGAGAGACCAATGAGGACGGGCCACGCCTATGAGGCATTCCATGGTGGAGTGGTTAAAGTTCTCAGAGAGGGAGCCCGACCGAGATGGAAAGATGAGATGGTTGCGCGTGTCGGCGACCCCCAGCGATGGAATCCAGAGGCCCCCCTGCCATACCCAGTTGATGGCCTCCACACTGTATATCAGAGCGCTGATGATCAGGTCGTCGAGGAGATCCACTCTGATGATGAAAGGACTTTGGAAGTCTCCGCCGAGGAGGCGCTAAGGATCGAGCATGGTGATGCTTGGGTCCAGGTGCCAGAAGAGCGCATCCCACACCTTGCACATCGAGGCAGAAGAGTGTGGGGACAGGTCGCGGTCTTCGACGGAATTGACCAGTATGCCAGGGAGGAACCGGTGATCTTCCTGGACCTGCGTGGCCTAGCGCTCTTCCCACAATGGACGCAGCTGCAAGGCACTGTGTTCAAGCCAATGGAGTACTATGAGGAGCTGGACATGCCGGATGTGCCGGGTTGGACACTTATGGTACAAGGCGGCGAACCGCGAGATGATGGAGCCCACATTGACATCAAGATGGGAGATATGCTCGTCATGTACCTATCAAAGGAGACTGGTGAGCAATCCGAGGACGCCACAATGCAGGACAGCGATGACCCTCCCTCTGATGATGACAGTGATAGCAGCTCCAATACGAGTGACTACCTCAATGGGAGCTCCAGTGAAGGCCCTCCGGCGGACTATGATCCCACAGGTGAACCTCGGGGGCCACCTCCGCCTAGGCCAGTGAACATGCCTAGAAGCCGCTCCCCCAGGAGGAGACAAACTGAAATGCTGGGGCAAACGGAGGAGAGAAGGGAGCTCAAAATCTACGACTACCTCCCGGTGCAACAGTTTGATCTGACCCAAGTGAGGTTGCCCTTCCCACACACCCACGACCAGGTGAGGAGTTTGTTCAAACCGTGGCCGGCAACCTGGAGGCGATGGAATCTTTCAGGGGTGGACTTCAATGAGGCTGCCAAGGAGGTGTTGAACAATGCTGTCTCGGGGGACGACATCCTCAACAAGATGTGTGCAGAGCCCCCGACTATCAGTATTTACACTGATGGTTCTGCCAATGAAGCTGCAGGACGAAGCGGATATGCTGCGGTGATCCTTTTGAACCTTGGAGCAGCGGTCGCTGTAATGGGCATACTTGGGGGCCAGATCCTAGGAGACCCAGCCTCTATGTGGCCGACGACAGGTAATGTGCGGCCCTGACGTCGGAACAGGTCGCCATAGCGGCGGCCCTCCTATGGATCATCCAAGCGAGAGCGACCATACCTTGGTTGGAATGCAGCATCCACTACGACTGCATGGCAGCCGGTAAGGCTGCCCAAGGGCTGTGGGCCCCAGTTGACGAGTTGTCCAAGAGGATACATAACTTGGAGATGATCCTCAGAGAGATGGACGGAGTCGACCTCACCATGACCCACGTGAAAAGTCACGTCGGCCACGGATGGAATGAAGTCGCTGATGCTATTGCGAAAAGCACTGCTACCGGCACCCATGCCTTTGCACAGCCACCAGACGAAATCAGCAGGGCCATGCTAACGATGAACCTGGACTGGGTTAGCACGGAAATGGCAGCCGCCAAAACCGGGGCCCTGCACGTGGATGGTGGAGGCCTACTATGGAGTGAGTGCGGACTCGAGAACTACCAGCTCCCGGCCAACAAACTGGTGCCGACCTTGCCACGGGAAGGACAGCGAGCAGCTGCTGAAGAAGGAACAGAAGACTATACCATAGCGATCTGTTCCTTCAATGTGCAGGGCATCGGTAAGCAGTACAGATACATCGAAGACCAGATGGACTACCATGAGTACAACCTGGTCCTGCTGCAGGAAACGAAGACGGGCGGGGGACAATGTGAAAGTGCCCGCTATCACCGCCTGGAAGCCCCTGCAGACCGACACTGGGGCACAGCTGTGTGGATCAGCAAGGAACATGGTCTGTTGAAGATCAATGGGACGGCGATCGTGCCACCGGAGGCGGATATCCGGGTCTTGGTGTCCAGTCCCCGTTTGCTGGCGGTGGTCGTAACGATTGGGGCCAGCAAAGTCGGCATCGTCTCAGCCCATTGCCCTCACGACAACAGAAGGGAGGAAAGAGGAGCGTTCCTCAAGGAGGCTGGGAAGGTGCTAAGAGAGCTCAAGAAGACCCACCTCTTGATATGTGGCATCGACTTGAATGGGAGACTGCCTTTGAACGTTGAAGGTGTTACTGGAAGCTTGGAGTTTGATGACCCGGATGCCAATGGAAAGCTCATGGCCGAGATCATGGAAGAATGCGGACTGTGGGCTCCAAGTACATATGATCACATTCATGTTGGTGGATGCCCAACCCATTGCCATCATACTGGAGCCGAAAGCCGCATTGATTACATCTTCGTAGGGGGGAGAGCTGTGGCCCGACAGGCCCGCTCTGCTGTCAATTACAATATTGACAATGGGAGCCCAAATCTGGACCACTGGGCAACGGAGCTACAAATCAAGGGAGCGATGCCTGCACCATCCTCACGACCTCGACTACTACGAGAACGATTCGAGTCCAAAAAATGCAGACGGTAGAAGGAAGGGCAATTGTGGCGGAGGCCTGTCGGAACTTTACCCAACCACCTTGGAACATGCATCCCGACGAGCACTGCCAAAACTTCCAGGAACACATGGTGAAGGTCATGCGACAGAGTTTTGCACTCCCACAGCGGCCACAGGGAGCTTCCTACATCCCTGACGAGGTATGGGCCCTACGCCAGCTGAAGAATCAGCTGAAGTGGCGAACGCGAGGTCGCCTACGGCAAGCGGGCTACCTACAGCGTCAGGCTTTGACGCACTGGAGACATGGATGTGACCCAGGGATTGCGTCCCGAACTGCCAAACATGCATTGCTGTATGATCTGGTTGCTAGTGCGGTCAAGTTTGCGACTATGACTTGCAGACGAATTATTGCCAAGGCAAAGGACAACTACCTGAGAGGCCTTGCGGCAACCGGGCCCCAATCAGCCTCTGCTATCTTGAGGCGAGCCAAGCAGGCCGGGCTGGGATCCAAGGCCAAGCGGCCTATCCACCGAGAGCTCCCGAAACTGCTGGATCCGGAGACCCAGAAGGAGGCCGAAACCAGGGAAGATCGCGATGCCATCTGGCTAAAGTACTTTGGCACGCAGGAGGCAGGCTCCATAGTCGCGACCGAGAGCTTCCTCTCTGAAGTCAGCCAGAGCCAGGACAGAACCCACGAGGACTGGAGCTGGGAGCTACTGCCGAGCTTGGTCGACATCGAGACGGTCCTACGACGCACCCCGAAGAACAAGACCGCCGGACTGGACCAAATCCCCAGTGACCTGGTATCGGCATGCCCAAGCGAATTCGCAAGGGCGGTGCAACCACTGTACTTGAAGTCTCTTCTACGAGGGAGGCAACCAATACAGTGGAGAGGTGGCATTTTGTATGAGGCCTTCAAAGGAGCTGGAGCACAATGGG
This sequence comes from Symbiodinium sp. CCMP2592, assembly GCA_905221615.1. NCBI lineage: Eukaryota > Dinophyceae > Suessiales > Symbiodiniaceae > Symbiodinium > Symbiodinium sp. CCMP2592. The sequence continues at coordinate 1,216,831 of CAJNDT010000069.1, forward strand.
ATCCCGGCAACCACAGAAGCCTCTACATATCGAGCTTCGTTGGTAAAGCCCTACACAAAACGATGCGGGCAAAAATCAACGACCACCTCGACAACTTCTTGCACCCGCTCCATTGCGGCTCGAGGAAAGGTCTCCCGGTCCTTTTCCCTTCGCTGTTCATCGTCCAACATCTCCGGTGGTGCTTCCAGAGCCACAGGAGTGCGGCGGTGATTTTTGTCGACACGAAGTCGGCATATTACAGGCTGGTTCGACAAATTGCCACGGGCGACCTGACGGTCGACCGAAATGTGGAGGCACTCTTCCATTCCTTCGGATTGGATGGCAGCGATGTGGCAGAGTTGCGGGAAGTGATCCTCAATGGGGGCATGCTCAATGAGGCGGAAGTACCGGGACCTATCAGAACAGCGGCCTGGGATTTCCACCGGGAGTCTTGGTTCACCACGCGATTCACTACAGGGGAGCAAGTCTGCCGCTCCACCGCTGGATCACGGCCAGGAGCGTCGTGGGCTGACTGCGTTTTCTCGGTGAGCTACGCTCGAATACTTTACCGAGTACACGAGCAAATGGAGGGGGAGTCCCTCAACTTCAGCCTTGAATATTCGCCGGAGTCGGGGCCTTTTACAACCCACCCTGTGGGCAACCAGCAGGCGGCCTGGGATACAACCTGGGCGGACGACAGTGCCTACGCCTTGACTGGAGACAACCCGGAGGAGGTCATCTACCGGACCTCACGACTGGGATCGATGATCATTTCTGCATTCCGTTCCCACGGTTTGTCCCCGAACCTCAAGCGCCACAAGACAAGTGCTATACTGAGGTTGACGGGACGAGGAGCAACGAAGGTGCGACAGCGTTGCTTCTCCTCTGGGAGACCGGGCGAATCCCTCCAGATTGTCCCGCACTACAAGCATTTAGGCTGTGTGGTGGACCCGTGCATGAAAATGGCACAGGAGGTCCGGCACCGGACGGCACTTGCCGCCGACGCCTACAACCAGGCCAAGGACCTGCTACTGCAGAACCGCGATCTGGCCCTGGAAACTCGGACCATGCTCTTCAATACGGTCGTGGTCAGCACTTATCACAACCTGGAGATATGGCAAGCGACAGGCAAGCAGTGGCAGCAACTGAGTGACAACTTCTCGCGGCTCGTGAGAAAGTTGTTGAGCCGAGATGTACCGGGGGAGGGCCTTTTCAAGATCCCTCTGGTCCTAGCACATTGGGCCACAGGATGTTGGCCACTGGCCCTGTACGCACGGAGAAGCCGTATCTCGGCCCTGGTATCGCTGGCTTTGAAAGGGCCAGATGTATTGTGGGCCATGGTACAACAAGAAGGTCGTTGGAGCCAACAGTTGTGTGATGATCTACGATGGTTGGTTGCTGATGATGCGGGCAATTGGCCAGAGGTTCAGGAAGCTTCTTGGCCTCAGTGGTGGCATGTCCTGCGGCAGCAACCGCACAGGGTCAAAAAGCGGGCACAACGGCAAAATGTTGAGGATTTCCGGAAATTCAAGGAGAAGGCGGCGATACATGTATGCCTCTGGCATCTACATCGCAGCCTACCGGCCCCTACAGCAGCGACCAAGAAGGAGCCAACGTGGTGGTGTAGAATGTGCGACAAGGGATTCCGCACAAGGGCGGCACTCAGTGTTCACTTCTTCAGCGTCCACAACCGGTGCGCAGAATACAGACGATATCTCTGTGGAACCAAATGTGCCAGCTGTGGCACGGAATACTGGACGACAGGGCGGTTGGAGGACCACCTCCGAGCCAGTAAAAAGTGCGTCAGAAGCCTACGTCGACGACACAAACCCCAGGATGTAGTCCACCCTGGCTATGGCAGTCGCCGGCGGCGTAAAGATGCAGTTGAAAACTTCACCCCAGCACCACCGTGCCCGGGGGAAGGCGATATCAGGGAGGATGGCGACAATCCGTGGAACTACTACCAGAACAGATGCCACGAGGAGCTATGTAACGAGCTTCTTCGCCACCCTCTACCTGATCCACTTGTACAAGTGCTTCGTGGAAAACTCCATAAGTACCCGCTTTACCCGGAGGAAATCAGTGAGGTCCTTGATTGGGTATGCTCCGAGGTCGACATTGTCAATGGTGACGATGACCTACAGCAGTGGAGCCGGGAGGAGTACGAGGAGATCCTGCGAGCACTCACAGAACTTCGTCGATACAAAGAGGAAGACGGAGCAGAAGATCAGCGAGAACTTCGTGCTCTGAGCAGTTTTGCATCTTTTCAGTCGATGCTGGACTCCCTCGATTGGCGAGACGTATATAAGAATTTCCAGGGTGACAACGGGACCCAATTCGCCTCATTGTATTCACTACCTGCCAGCTGGGAAGCTGTGTGGCGGCAGGCTAGGGATGAGGTGCTTAGCACGGCCGTGGTCAAAGACCCAGGATTGCTGCTCCCGAAGCCGTTAAGAGCCCTGTGGCAGGAGTTCCTCAATGGGGGACGGCCTAAGCTACAAGCTCCGGCTTCATTCTGGGGGCACCCGGTGGCTGAGCCTTTTAAGCCTTTCCGGGATGAATGCACAGTATAATTAGGCAGCGGACACCTCTGACAGCATGCAAATGGCAAAATATATATATATATATATATATATATCATGGGTATATACTCCTTCAAGGGGCTCCTATATCTGTACTAGCTGCAAGTCGAAAGAGCGCTGACAAAAACACAGTTAATAACCAAGACAGAGCTCTGGAAGCAATGCCCCAAACCTCATAAACCCTAAACCATGATAAACCCTAAACCCCTAAACAAAAAAAACCCTCAACATCATACGCCCCAAACACGGTAAACCCTCAACCCCCCCCCCCCCCCCCAGCAGTCCTTTCGCCATGGCCGACTGGGATCCCTTCGCGGATCCGGCGGACGAGCCTCCCGAGGCGCTGGAGTTGCCAGGGAATCTACGTGTCCAGACAATTACCGGGTTCCATATTCTCTTTATGATGGTGTGCATATGCATACATCTTTTTGTGTGTGTGTGTGTTCATGTATAATGATGTACGAATATAAGTACAGAGAGATAGATAGAGAGAGAGAGATATTATATATATATATATATATATATATATATATATTTCGGTATGTATAATATGAGTTTACATGTATGTGTCTTTGGCGTGAGCCCCACTGTAATACTGACTGAAACTGTAGTACATCCGACGGAGTGTTTGGTAGCTGGGATTTTGGTTCGAGGCCCGGGTTCTGTATAGGGTTCAGAGTGTGCTTCGCGACCTTGGCTTTCTGTCGCCTTTGGCTGCGCCCCACATTCAGTCGGGCTTTCGGGTCTAGGGGTTTAGGGTTTAGGGGGATGAGATTACTTTCAGCCGGAGCTTGAGGCTTGGCTTATTTGTATCAACAACCTACTACGTCAGCCTGGTCGTCCAAGCAGGGTCCGGGGACGGGGTTAGAGGGTGCGCATGCCTTCTACAAGAAGCGCAGATTCTTTGGATTTGTTTCTCAGAGCAGCGACGACGACAGCCATCATCGTACTTGTACCCTGAATGCTGGACAACTTGGGCCTAAGCCGTAGACCCGCTAAAACCAGACCCGTTTACGGTAGATTATAGCATATAAGTTTATAGAATCGTAGATTATAGTGTATAAGTTTCTGTAAGTTATATAACAGTACATTATACTATTATAAGAATCGTATGAGACTGCATTACACTCACATCAGTCGTAGTAGCAAGCCGGCTCATGCGCGAGGTGCAACCGGCTTCTGCTGACTTCGCAGAGCCACGAGAACGCGAGGCACGCCGGACCTGAACCTTTTCACCCCCTAAACCCCCGAGCCCGATACCCTAACTTTAAAATACCCTAAACCTAAAACCCTAAACCCTAAATAAACCCTGAACCGCAATCTGCAGATCGAAAAGGAGCCCTTAAAAAAACAAAAAACCCTGAACCGAAGCCATCCATTGAGCCCTGAACCCTCCGACGCCTTCGCCGGAGAGGCCTGGGCTCCGCCTCCGAGCCCCAGGGACCGACCGATACGGGCGACTCGAGCTTCCTTTAAAGGGATCTCATGAGAGTTCCTTTAAAGGGACCTATAAGGGTTCCTTTAAAGGGATCTATGAGAGTTCCTTTATAGGGAGCTATGAGGGTTCCGTTTAAAGGGAGCTATAAGCCCAAGCCTGCAAAAACCCTAAACCCCAAAATCCTGAAGCCCTCAATTTGAGGCCCACGCGGTCAGGTGAGGCACGCCACCCGTTCATGTTCATTTTGACCTAGACTATGTTCAGGGCTTCCGCCCACAACCCCAGGGGTAAGGGGTACATTTCATCGTTTTCCTTGCTTAACTTTGGGGACGTAGTGATACCCTCTAGCAATCCCAGGTGGCCTGCCTCCACGGCACATGCAGCAACAGCAACGTCACCCGGGTGCCCCTCTGGCATTCTCTCAAGGGAGATATTTTACTTACATATCATGTTCATCATAATTATGACTCGTGTTTGTACTCTGGCTTAGGATGTATGTATTTTACGCTGCGTTGGGCTCCTGGGTTCAAGTCATAGAAGTCTGAAGCATTTCGGGTCCACGGTCGAGGGCTTCGGGTTTGTCGGGCTTTTTTGCCTGTGATCTCGCACGTTGAAATGGTCTTAAATCTGGTGGATGTTGCGGTTGGGTCTATTTCTGGGAACACACGTGACACATAGAACCCTAACAGATGCAGTTTTATGTATGATGAGGGAGACCAGCTCCATTGCAAATCCATAGGGTAGACAAACCTTGAGCCCTAAAACTCCTAAATGCTTGAGGCCGAAACTGCGACTGCTGCGCGGTAATGGTTCTAAACGGTAATGGTGCCAAAGGTCCCGTAAGGCATGGACCATTGCGATTACCCGGCCTTGTAAGAAGGTCCCAACCAGACTTGGAACTTCAGCAAACAGGGGACTCTCAAAAAGGCAGCTTCGTAGGTTACTGATACAAGGACCCCTAACACCGAATTTCAGAGACCCTTGTTGCAGCCGAAGAACCTGCAAGCCAGATGAGAGTTTCCGAAAGTAGGGTACCCTAATATAATACCCTATACAGTGGGATCCTCATTATAAGGATCCCCAAACAATGTACCCTAAACCCTAAACCCTAATTTCGGAAACTCCCAGATGCAGCTCCAGCGGGCCTCGAAACTCTGTGGGGAGGCTGTGGAGTTCATTTTCCTTGATGGCAGGAGCTTTCGTCTGCGGTGCGGTTGGTGTGTGGTTACGGTTCCGGGCTTCGAGGGGCAAGGTACCTCATCATTACATGTACATGCTTGAGGGTTGAAAGTTGAGGGTTGCGCTTACGGTGTCGTAGTCGATGGGAGAGTTCTAAGCTGTTGGAGTTTACGTGTTTGTCTGGTTGGTCTTTATCCCAGCAATTGAGCTTGCCTGGAGTGTGCGTGGGAGTTTATTGGGTTTTCGTTGCAACTAGGTTGCAATATAATGGCTTCAAACACTTTCCGAACTGGTCTTCCAGCTTTGCGTGTCTACGCTGTCGCCTCGGATCGAGTTTTGACATCTGGCGAAGGAAGGCACAGGGGTGCTTTGCTCCGGGACAATCACCCCAAACTTATGCAACTTACAAGTGGGTGTCTAGGGCTGTTGGGGCCGTTGCCTACTCTCCTGATTTGGTAGATGCATGTAAGCCGGACCCTCACTGTCTCTTGAAACATTCCCTCCAGGATGGAGGCGGAGAAGAGCAATGTGATGTGGGAAGTCTCGCGGATGCAGGAAAGGGACTCAGGGATAGACGGGCCCTACTTGCATCATGAGGTTTGGAAGTGGGCTGAGAGTTTTGTGTGTGTGTGTGTGTGGGTCTCAACGAGTCTATCTAGCGCGCTCAGACAAGCTTAGGATAACTATCATCTAGTCTGTGCATACGTTATAACATATATATATATATATATAAAGTTGCCGATTGTTCTTGCGGTGCAGCTTTCGGGCTCGCAAGGTTTCGAGGTGTGGGGACGGGCCGCAGGGTTTCGAGGATTACGGCCTCAACGGGGAGCTTTGGAGCCCAGGTCCAGAATTTGCAGGGCATGTGCAGCTGTGACGAGTTCACCTGCAAACCTGGAATTTGCCACGGACCTTAATCCAAAGTTTCGCTTGGCCCGGGTATTCAAGGGTTTCGTTGCCTAGGACCTCCCAATTCCCATTCTACGGAGCCTCGATACTAAGAAGCTTCAAGCCGATCCCCTCACTCCAGAAATGGGCCAGTTTCTCTTGGAGCTTTGAATGAGGCTCCCAGAGTCTCACAGTTCCGATTCCACAATAGCAGAGCCACCTCCGGGGGTTTGCTTGAGCATTGAGGAAGCCCAAGTGTACGTAGGGCTGCAAGTACACAGTACCTTTTCAATCGATAGCCCTGCTACTTAACAATGACTACAGTAAGTACTACATGCCCGAAATCCGCGAAATCCGGATGCGGATCCAAGGAGATGTCAAGAACTTTCAAGGGGCAGGTTTTCTACGACTGGGCAAGGTTCAAAACGGGCCCTGGCACCTCAGTCGCGTCGCGTGACTCGGCCCATCGTGGTTCAAGGGCGGTTTAGGCCGCAACACTCATGACTTCGAATGCTTCAGGGTTTCGGGGTTTAGGGTGCCTAGACGTCACTCAGTCACTGAGCCACTAAGCCGAAACAGGGCTGCACGGCGGTTGAGGGACCCCGTTGATGATCTCGGGGCCTCGGAATCTCGAGCGTGACACATTCACTCTTGAAACTTGTAAAGTCTTGAAACTTTCCATCTGCAATCTCTACCAGCCGAACCAACCTGGCACCCACACTCTGAACCCCGAGCCCTTCCGAACCTTTTGGGGTTTCAACTGTTGCATCCGACATCTTCCCCGTGAAAGCCTGAGCTTGTCACCGCACCCCTTTTCTCCCAATCTGTCCTCGTCTTGCTGGAACTCTCAACCCGAAGCGTTTGGATGAATTTAACCAGCAATGACAAGCACTTCTCGGCTTTTCGGATAAAAGCTTAAGTGGTTATCAGAGCTCATGACCGAAGTTCCAGCACAGAATAAGGGGTTTCAGTAACCAAGGCCAGTACCACGACTTGGACGCGAGTCTGCTGTACCTTCAGGAGCTTTTGAGGGCCCATGCCGCGACCTCAGCCAGAACGCAGAGCTCGGATATGTTGAAGGGTTCTTGTAGCTTCCGGGGTTCGCCTGCAGGGGTTTCTATAAGAGTTCCGATGGTTCTGAACTGGTGCAAGGGCCGAACTCTGACCTACCGAGCCCAAAAGCGCAAGATCGAACTCCCGACAGGCACATTAAAGCCCGAAAGCCCGAGACCTCGAAGACCTCAGCCCCCTGAGCCTGTAAGCCTGAAGGCCCCAAGAGCCCGAAGCCCCGCGACCGTTGAAAGTAGGAAGGCCGATCTCCTTCGAAGTGTTGTCTAGCCACGAGTTACGAGGATTTTTGGAGTTTAGGGTTCAGGGCAGTCTCTTTCATTCTGCGTGCACAGGTGTCGTGGAACAATGACCCGGGCAATAAAACCCAAGCAACTGCGCCTTCAAAGCCGAGACCGAGATCACTGAAGCGTCTTAAACCAAGCCGGCTAGCTCAAGAATGAGCGCAGGTTGGTAAGATACATGTGTAGCAATACGATACATGTATAGGTACCCCGCAATTGGAGGTAGGTTCTACTTCTTCAGACGGCTATATTGCACTTCAATGCTCCAGTCCCCCAAAGCCTGCATAATGTAATCTAATCGATTGTGATACCATACAGCATGATCTGATCTGGTGTGAATTTGACACGATATAGTACGAGCCTAAGAGTTCCAGGACCCCGAGACCCCCAAAACGCTACGGCTTAGGAAGCTTAGGGTACCGGGCTGCCTTCGACTTGAAAGCCATGAAAGCGCTTAGCCCCGACCCAAACCATGCCTGTGAAGACTACCGCCGCAGCACCCCGTAGGTCCCTTGGCTTGAAAATCAACTTTCAACCCGGTACAGTCATCCAGGTCCCGTGGCCTGAAAATAGGAGTCCCTACGCATCCCTGACTCTTTGCGGCCTCTTGTGGTCAGGAGCCCCTGGATGGAATTTTCGGCTTCTCCCAGGCAGGACGTTGAGGTCTCCGGTTGGGTTGAGGGTCATTGTTTGGGGAATTTCGGTCTAAGGTTTTAATCCTGAAGATGTGTGTTCAATGTTTCGGGTTTGATTTCGATGCGTTGTTTCGGGATTGAAGGCATGGTTTAAAACTGTTTAAAGTTTAAAGTTTGAGTTTCTGGTCTGCGGGATTGAGGGTGCATGGGCTGCACAGGTCTTGAAAGGCCCTTAAAGGGTAAGCCCTTGAATCCTATGCTACATTCGTGCAGGGTGCCAACATGGCCAGCCTCCTCGCCGCACAGGCCGTTGTCGGCCAAGGTGCGTCAGTTTGACAAGGGCTCTGGATTTTTTGAGGGATGTAGGGTTTTCGTATTTTGGGCTTCCGGGCTTCCGTTTTAGGGTCTGAGTTCAGGCTTTCCGGGTTTGGGGGCTTAATCACATTCAAAGCCATTCACGCTTTCAGGGTTCAGAATATGATTTGAGTTGAGTGTTTTCGGGTTTGGAGATGAAGGAAGTTCAGAGGCGATGCTATATCCGGATTTCCCACAATCTCGCCAAAACCCATTACTGTAGATCAGACGAATCGCGAAATGCCCGAAATGCCAAGCCCTAAACTAAACTCTAAATCCCGAAGCGAGGGTCGAAACCCTTTAGCCGCTTGAGCCCGAACCAGAAATCCTCGGTGTTTGTTCTTTTTCAGCAGTTTGTAGACGCCAGGCCTGGCAGCTTTGTGTTTCGAGTTCTGTCTTCATGCTTACAGTAGGTTTGGGGATTTTGGGGTTCGGGGTTTAGGGCTTGGAAACGAGGAGTCAATTTCGGCTTCGTGGTCCACTGCTGCCCAGCAGGCCTGGTCTACCTGAGCAGAGGTTCTTACGGGGAGCGGGCTGAAGGAATGATTTTGGCAGTAGGGTTTGCCAAGTACTGTCAGAGGCCCTCGGCCGCGAAACCATAATGCACGGTCTAGAGCTGGAGTTCACGGTTTAGCGGTCTGAGAGGCGATTTTGAGTAGGCAGTTGCAGTTCAGGCTTTGGCATACCCTTGCGCTCAGTGCTTGCTAAAACCGCCGTGCGTGTGCTCACCTCAACCAAGACCACATGCAGGCCAGAGTGAGAGCCTGGCGGAATGCCATGATATTGCTAGTTAGTCAGACCTCTGTAGTAGTTGAGCCCTTAACACATTCGTTCAACCCGAAACCCTCAATTCTGAACCCTGAACCCTACACCCTAAAACCGTCAACCCTCTAAAACCACAGGCCCTTAACCATAATCCCTCCACCCTGAACCCCAAACTAGAGTTGCATTGATACTATTACCAAATTTCAATATTATTACTATTATCATATTTCAGCATGATTACGATTATCATCATATATTATTATTATTATCGTATTTCAATATTATTACAAGAGAAAAATCAGAAGCTCCCGGTCAAGCCGGGCCTCGACCCGAGGGCCCGGGTGGATCGAGCAGCGACCTGAGCTGTTTGCGCAGAAGCTGCCGATGAGCCGCGGCCTCGCTCTTTCGGGGGCTTAGGGTTTAGGGCTTATAGGGTTTAGGGCTTAGGGCTTAGGGCTTAGGGTTTAGGGTTTAGGGCTTAGGGCTTAGGGTTTAGGGTTTAGGGCTCGGCGCGGCGGTTTTGGAGAGTTTGAGGGTTTACTGTATACGGGTTAATGTTTGAGGGTGTTGGGGTTCAGGGTTAATCATTAGTGATGAATGGTGTTGCAAGTTGGAGGGCGCAGGGTTTCGGGACGCTCGACGCCCCCTAATGACTTAGAGACGGTTCTTCAGTTCGAGCCGAGGGGAGGTTTTAGACATCGAGCCAGCCGAAAGCCTCGCTTCACGTCTCAAGCCCTGAGCCGAAAACCGCAAGCCGTGGACCCTAAGCGACGGTTCAGGGATTCGAAGGAGGGCTTCTGAGGTTGAAGAGCGGGAGGGTTCACGGCGTGCTGAAGGGTTTAGGGCTGCAGGCTTTCAAAGAGGTGAGGTTCGCGGCTTGAGGGAGGGTGCTTTTGGGGCCGTCGGCTTAGGCTTTGTGCACTAGAGTCACTAGAGGGCCCTTCCCTAAACAGCATGCAAGCCCAAACAAAGTTAACAGACCAAACCCATCTGGGCCCGAGGCCTTAAAGCCCTTACTCTACCTTCTACGCCGCAAGCCCTAGACTTATGCACGACTTCTTTTTTTCCTCGCGGTCCTATCAACAGCAGCCCAGGGAGCCTCCACATCTCCGGCAAGGAGGACGGTAACCCCATGCTTCCGCTACTCTCGCTGCCCTCGGTCTGCAAGGGGCTTTGGGGACACCCATCCCTGGTATGAAACCGAGGAGAGAATCACCTGACTCAATTAAAACCCGAAGCGCCAATTGCAATTGAAAGCCCGAAAACCTCTAAACCGCCAAGCAACAAGAAACCCTCAAACCCTGTAAAGCAACAACCCCCAAGACCCTTTTTTGCGGAGTCTCAGTGGAGGCTTCCCTGCAGCAAAGGTACGAGGATCCTGCCAGCCTCGCTCACAGCGACGGCCACAAAGTCATCCCAAGCACGGGGGGCAGAGAGGCCGGATCTGTCTTTTGTAGGCAGTTTCGGGTCAAGGTTTGGAGTTTTGCTGAAAATTTTGAGGGTTCAGGCTGTAGGCCGGAGCCGACTGCCAAAGGCCTCGAATTTCAATCGCCTCCAAGTAAATAGCGCTGCCCTACTTGGGGAATGAAAGTAAACCCTACAGATCGGGAGTGCCGTTTCGGGTTATGTCCTGGTCTAGGTCGTGTTGAGTCATCACCCGCCCTCGTCCAGGAGGCAGACCGTGTCGCACAGACAATAGCTGCACCGCGGACGCAGATGAATGTAGCTGCCTGGATAACGGTTTGGGGATATACTGTATGTTTCTACATACATAGGAGGAAATACTGTAATATTGTATGCCGGACCCCCGACTTGTCGTCTCAGCTGCAGTGCATCGGGAGTTCAGGATTAGGCTTCCTTTTCCCTGTACCTTGACTGGTGAAGCTTCGTCTCGTCCCCAACAAGATTCAGACTGACATCAATTCCTGCACCGCTTTCTCTCAACACGTACCATGAACTCCTGCTGGACAACCTTCCTGCCTGAGAGGCTTATCATTGCTGCATGGAAATGCCACTCTGAAGCTGTAAGACTATAGTTACTATAGTTGTACGTATAGTTACCCGGCGTTCAATATCAGTGCTGGCCGATGTGCTCCGAATCCGACGGCTCAGGACTTCATCCTTGGCCGGGGCACTGGTTGAGGCCGGGGTGGTGGTTGGCTGCAGCTGTCAGCTATGTGTATCAGGCCTGATTACCCTTCGCACTTGGGCTTCATGGTTGTATAATTCTGATGATTTGTCATTGCTTGTCCTTTTGTGTCATCGTGTTCTGGTTCCACTGCGCAGGTTTATGGACAAGGGCTATGGATCTTATCACGCTACTCTGTGCATACAGATGACAGGCTTCTCAGCCTCTCTGAGACAAGCTTTTCGTTAGTCCCTTTGACCCTTTGATTTTGACATGTCCGAAGGTCGTTGATTTATTTGGCCCTTTCTATGTTCGTGCATGCGTCTATGCAGAGAAATTATACACACGTTGTTTTATCCCTTTTGCGGGCCTGCCGAACTACGGAATAAGCATGTTCAGCCTTGTGCACATCTGTTTTGTGGCTTTGCACGTGGGATCTTCGGGCAACACGAAGTCTAAAGGTACAAGCCGTAATGCAATAGAAAACTTGCTGTTTTTTTCAGCCCGAAGCAAAGCACTAGCTATAGCATGCCGAGATGAGTTGTACGACTGCCTGCCACTACCTCGTCACCTTCCGTAGCCCTGAAGCTGCTACACTCTTGGATGTTGTCACTCCTTTCGTGATTACAGCACTTGCTTGCGTTGCTCGGCCACTACGATGACTCTAGTTTCATGTGTCTACGACAAGTATCGCAGTTGTACCTGACTGTCGCCCGAGCCAGGCCGAAGACAAGCTGGAGCAGACGACGGGTCTGGCGTCCTTGCCAAACGGCCGAGGGCTTGCAAGCACATGCGGTGAAGAAGCGGAGGAGCAGCAGTGCGAAGCCGTGAGCCATGAACCCGCAACACAAAATCCAGAACCTCAAGCCCAAAATCCTAATCCGTTCTGCTGTGCGCCACGCATGATGTGAATCTCGTATGGAGTCTTATGGTTGCAAAGCCATTTTCGGCGATGCACATTGCGAACCATCCTTAGGACCGGCCTTTTAGCTAGTTTCCAGGTAGGGTTTAGTATGTTGAGTGTTTGCAGGCTGCACCTTTCTGCTCGCACATTTCTGATTCGGATAAGAGAAATGCAGGGGACCAGGCTCTAGTGGTGGCAAGCCTTCAAGCCAGTGAACAGTCAAGATCTTGCCCCTTGCCGCTGTTAAGAGCGCCATTTGGTGATGGTTCGGGTGTCGCTACCACCATCTACCAGCGATGGAAGGAGCAGCCACAATGAAAGAGCACCTTCATAGCAACGGTGATTCAGTTACTGGTTGTTGGGTTTCTGGGAAGGTGTGTATGGTTTCGGTTCTAAGGTGGCGAACTTCCGCGAGCAGCTGGCGACTATCCCAGTGTAGGGTTTCGAGTTTAGTTGCAGTCATAAAAACCTGGACCTGAGCCATAACGTTGCTTTGGGCCTGGAATCTTCGCAGGCTTTATGAAGCCCCGTCTTCGTTTTAGAACGCACAAACCAAACGCAACATAGCCTCGACTGGCGGCTGCTCGGTCCATCGTTGCTTGCATCGGACACACTCTCCCAGCTTCCAAGCCCTGCTTGAACCCGAAGGGCGGCGGAGGGCCCGAAGAAGATCCCAAATCGACGAAGGCGTCCTCTGCTCGCTGAAGCCGAAGAGCACAAAGGGCAAGGTAGATTGCCATGCGCTCTCGGACAAAAATGGCGTGGTCATGGGCTTGTAGGGTTTAAGTTTAAGTATTTCGGGGTATGTAGGGCGTACGGTAGCACGGCCTCACCGACATCGGATGCTTGTATGCCCACTTTCTCTTGTGTCTCTTCTTGTTCGCTTCTTCGAGTGTCTGTATACTCCTGTCCTCAATTTCTGTGCGTATGCGGCTTGGAAAAGCGTACCCTGTAAACCCCAAACCCACCCTAAACCCTTCAGATTGGGCGCAGAATGCAAGACTCCGTATGACACACTCTCTGACACACGTCGGCAAGATCGATGTGTGGAAAATGTTCAAGGTGTCGAGAAGCCCCACATGTACTGCCAAGTTACCACTTAGAACCTTCAAGCATAATCTGAAGCCCCAAGCCTTAGACCCTAAACTCAAAGTCACCTCTGCCCACGGCAAGCCCCAAGAAAACATGCCGCCCCAAGGCGTGGACCTTATCGGCCCCTCCTGGGGAGGGGGACTTTTCAAGTGGCCTGGGGCCTCAGCTGCCTTTAGGTTCGGAAGTTCACAGGTTTGATGCTGCAAGGCTTGAGGGCTTTCCGGACGCTTCCGGTTGCAGGCGTAAGCTTCGCTGCGTTGAGGGTTTCATCTAACAAAGGTCTGTGCGCTTGAGCCGGATATAAGAGGTCGAAAGCCCAAGTAACTCCATGAGAAGCCTCGGATTCCGGCTCACGGTTGTTCAGGCTCAAGGGCTTCTGGGCCTAGGGAGCTTCTAGCTTCGTTTTAGGGCCTCAGGTTGCGATTGTTTCGGCTATGGGGTCAGAGCTCAGGGTTCCGGATTGTCGTTCAGTGAGTGTCATCTCTATGTTTCAAACGCAACGAAGTGGTGTTTTCTTTTTTCGCAAGGCCTCCCATGCCTCCAGGACTAAGAATCAAAACAACATCTGCAAGCTACAGCGGGTTGCTGTTGCTGCCACTGGTTGTTGGTGCACAACAGATGTTCTGGAATTCCCAGCCCCAGCCGACGGCACCACTCTGTACTCCCTGTTACATGTCTTGAACCGCTCCGGTCCTTCTTTTACACCATCGACCAGGCAATATGGCGTTCTCGCACTGGATCAATGCATTTATGCCACCTGGCAGCAGATCGAGTACAGCGGTACATGGAAGATGGGTTCCAGCCTCTGATAAGGGCACCATGCCCGTCTCCTTTTAATCTGCCTGAAGGCCTTCGGATCCTATAAATTAAAGAGAATGATGAAACGGCGTACGCCACAGAGCCGTAATCCTTCCGACCGTGCAGTGTTTGTAACTTCCCTGATTCCCTGTCAGAAGTTTACATCTGTATGCTTGTCCGAAACCCCAAGCCCCAATGCTGAGGTTGCAGGTAGTGCCCTGTTCAAAGTCTTCGGCCCGATTTCTTCTCCCATGGCAGAGATCTCGATATTGTGGGGATACTTGTAAACATCCCGGTTACGGACTCGGAGAGCTGCATTTTCAGGCAGTATCCTGGCAACTTCTCCAACAAAAACAAAAACCTGTCCCACTCAGTACCGCCCCCCGCTGATGTTAAACCTAAACCCTGCTCCCAGTCCGGCTTCGACTTAGACTTCTGTCGCTGGTCTCGAGGCCATCCCTGACAGTGCGGAGCGGGTGCTCAAGATCACACCGAACGCGTCCGGCACAGCATCGCGTCTGCAGTTGAGGGTAGAGATGTGTCTTACTTTAGCAATGGCCTTGTTGCTATTGTACGATTCTTGTTCCCGTTGAGCTGAGGACATCGTGGAAGAGGCGCTGTTGCATCCCGTCCGGGCTTGGATTTAGGTTCGTGAACTATATAGGTGCTGAGGTCGGAAGATTGGGGTCTGAAAGAACTGAGCCTTTGTGTGCATAGAGAAGGCCCCTAATCAGTCAAGGTAGGCTAAACAGTCTTGAAGTTGAATATGCTCGACTGCTCTTTGGGGTTCAAGAAGTTGCCAACATTCACAGCTACTCCTTGCAGCAAGGGAGCTACAAACCATTACAAACCTACAGCTTTCGGGTTTTGAAATTCGGATCTACGCTTCGGCCGGTTTTGAAAAAATTCTGCAATGCCGGCTGTGGACGGTTGGGTGCACCTACCTTTTTGACAGCCAGACTCGTAGTCACAGGGTCTTTGACAGCCAGACTCGTAGTCACAGGGTCGTCGAAGGGCTCCAAGGGTCTATGGCTAGGGAATCGAAGGGGCTGCGCGTCAAGCTGCGAACGCGAAAGCCGAAACCCTCCAAGGCGCCTGGAACCGGGCCGAGGGCCTGTCACCCTAGATCCTGCCCGGATCCTCTGCCTGTTCCGTGAATCCTACAGTTCTGACCCCTAAAGCGCCTGAAAGTCCCAAAGGCCGCTTAACAGCTGAAGCAGGTTCTGCTGGGCTTCACACTTCCGGGTGAGCGGAAGTTCACTGGCGCAGCGCTGTCCCCCAGCGGTTCCATCTACGCGGTGGCCCTGGACATACCGCGTTGTTTTTTGTTTTTTTTTTGTTTTATGGGCTTGTTCTGACTAGAACTTGATTCGATCGGGCTGTCAGGTGCAAGAAATAGTGGGGCTTTCGAAGATGACGAGAAGAAGGATCACGAAGAATGTGGTTTTGGGCAAGTCGGACAACTATCCTTTACGGTTTCGCTTGATTTTTGGGTTGGCAAGGGTTCACACAGTGACTGTACATGTATTACAGTCGTCGCTAATTTCGATGTTTGTAGGGGTTATTCAGCATTGGAGTTTTCGGGTTCAAACATGTGTGTTATTCGGTAGATCCGGTACTCAGGGCATGTAAGGTGGATCCTAGCAGTCGCCCCAGGCCTCTCATTTCAAAGCCACAGGTAGACGCGATACGCCAGACCCTTCAGGGTATTCTAAAAACACTTCCAGTCCCCCGAAGCCATGTAAATTAACTCCAGCGGCCCTAGCCGAAGAGTCCCCGTGCCGTCGACCTTGCCACGGCAAAGCAGCAACAAAAGATGGCACTCCGATGTTCCGAGGCTTTTCCAGCCTATGCTGCAGAAGCCTCCGCCTTAGTCGGGCTTTGCGTATTATCGGCCGAACCTGTAGTGTGACGGAGTCTCTCAGATGAACCACAAACCACAATTAGTGCTTTGTAAAGCTCGCAGGCTCAGGCTATCTGTTTCATTCCCTATTCATTCCCTTTCATCATTTTCCGACTCGCGTGGACCTTGCTTCTTTTCACCCAGTGCAGTCCTGAAGCTCCGAACGCCAAATTCATCAAGGGCTAGACAGCCTAGAACAGGCATTTTGCAGGATTCAGCACCTGACAAACTGCGCAATTCGTGGAGTCGTATCAAGCCCAATTTTACCGAAGAAACGGCTTCAGGTTCTGGTCAGGGCCAGGCTAGGGGGAACCCTAAACCCTAAACCGCCGGGGGAATCCTGCCCTATCAGCTACGGATCGAATTCCAGGTCTTGTCCATCATGCCTGAGTCGGATGTATGCTTGGCGGGGCCTGTTCCAAAGGACATCGCTTTCGGGTTATGGGTTTCGGCGTGAAAGTTGAAGACAGAGTCGACAGAGTCGAATACATGTAGAGTCATATCGGGGCTGAATCATTAAACTTAGAGCAGAGTTTTGGGGTTATGTTATGCTACGGCTATGAACAGGAACTCTCAGGAATGGTACTTCTGTAGGCTTATAGAAGCGTCGAGTTTCGCGTTTGGCGATCTGAGGCCGTGACCGGCTTCAGAGTGTAGGCATTTGGCGATGCTTCTTCTCTTGTTGCCACGATCCCCCCGCACGACTGCGGCACCACCTAGACAGGAAGAACTACTTTTGAACTATGGTGCCTGTATCTGTCAGCTGTCCTATCAGGATGCATGTACAACTAACACATCAGACCCCTCGGTCCAAGCTCGCCGTGAGCCCAAGACCAGATTCTTGTGTAATCTAGACTCGGGGATCTCCTCTTGAGACGTCTTTGACGAGAAGCCGATCAACAATTTCGAGAGTATTCAGACGACTACAGTCTAGCCTCATTCAAGAAGCCTCGTATTTGCAGTCCCGGCTAGGCTTTCGGGCTTGAAGTTTCAGGGCTGAGGGCTTGAGTTTAGGGTTTCAGGCTTTCGAAATCCATTCTTCCTGCAGGACGCCGTCTGCAGACTCGGCCGGGAACACAGAGGGTGGATAATGTGTGGATTTCGAGGGGAAGGTCACGGGACTCCTTCCCGCAGAGTCCTGGAAAACAATTTCGGAACTCCTTTGGGTACCGGATGAAAAGTTGGGGGATGAGGATTCAGGGATTCTTTTCGTTAAGACGGAAATGCTTTATTTTCAGTTAGGCTACCGGATGATCTATGTCAAGCTAAACCCTAGAATTCCAGTCTGCACAAGGCCTCATGGGCAGCATTTATGTCTTCATGCAGAAGCCAGTGTAGCACTGCAAATATGCTGCAGCAGATGCTTGTTTGCTGCCTGCGTTCGTGTTCGATCTCCCTTACCGTAACCTGCTAGAATCTATTCTTGTAGGCTCTGCATAAATTCTATGTGACTCCGAGGCTTTAACATAATGCCCGACAAAAAGTGGGATTCAGTAGCTTAAGGCCCCAAGAAGGCCTCCACTCTTTAGCCTAAACTTCGGCTGAAACCCCATAGAGAACGCACCGCCCCAAACCCTGGGCTGAACTCGAAAGCAAGACAAGACTCACCCCTAACCAAGACCCTGATCCTTGAAGCCCCAGGCCTTGAGTGCACTGTGGGTATCGAGCCCATCCCTGACTGGCCCTCGGCGGTGACCGGCCGTCGGAAACTGAGACTCAAAGTGCGGCCTGGGGTTTAGGGCTCCAATTTCCTACCGTCGCTTGTGCCCATCGCTCCGCGGGGCTGTTTTGGCTCCAGTTGTTGGGCTGTGTAGGGTTTTACCCTGTCATTAAATGTTAACAGCGTGCCGTGTTGGCGGGTGTACTTTTGTGCAGCCTTGCTGGGGAGCTGGCGAGATGTATACAGGCCTTATCAGGAAAGGTGATGTGTCGGAGAAGCATGAGGCCCTCAAGGTGCAATTTCAGATCACACTCCCGCCAAATGGCATTAACCCTCATGCCCCAAATCCAGAATGTAAGCTTTCCTAGGGTTAGGGGAGATTGAGGTTTCGGTGCATTTAAGGTTCGGGGAGGTTTCAGAGTGATGGGGTGTGTTTCCGGGTTCGGGTGTGGCTTGCGGAGTGGGATCTATAGGAATTGGGGTCGAGAGTCTAAAATGCTCAGTTCCGGCACTGCTTCTGTACTTTAGTGCGTTCCCTTATGTGTAGGGACTTTAACTAGGTTACTGCAGAGCAACCAGTCTAACCCCCACAGCCCGGAGCCCAGAAACCCAGAACCCGAAATCCTTGAGGCCTTCAGACCCTTAAGCTCCTTCAGCTTGACGCCAACCGTGGACATGGCCCAAGCTCCCCACCAAACCGTACTATAATATGTACACTATAGCATAGAATACAGACTTCGAAATGTATGTTTCTACAATAGACTATAAGATGCACGGCTTAGAAGCTTTGTTACCACCAAGCCGTGGACCAAGGGAACGGCACCCTCTGGCTCATCCCGGAGGTGCTCCCGCCCCGTCTTTGCTCAAAGGGGTTCTCATCGGCATCCGTGGGATGTAAGTGTCACGGCTGTCAATGTTTACGGTGTAGGTTCTTAAGATCTGTAGTCGAAGGAGGGGGTTGTGGGATAGTGTTTTCGTTCATGTCGTGGCCAGGCTGCAGAGATGCTCAGGGGCTGGTTGCTCTGATGCCTCAGGAACTGTTGCAATTTCCTGGGTCTTAGCCAATAAACATTCTGGGTCAACTCCGTGTGGTCGGAAGCTCAAAGCACGGGAAGCAAGCAACGCATGCGACCACAAGTTATGGGAGCACCGAGAGATCTAATCAAACGTTCACTGGTAGGACTCCTGACCTGAACATGCTGAAGCGGCTGCAGCGCCATGCAGCAAAATTTCACCAGCATGCGAACAAGTCGCGAGTTATCCGGAAGTATGCAGCTGCTGCTGAACATTTCGAGAAGGCGGAGGTGAGACAACACACGGCCCACGTGGCTGCATGGGTGGCCTATCCACCCGAAGATCGAATTCCGGACGTTTCTGAGCTCCGGCTTCTTGCCCAACTCGTGAGAAAGTTGGGTTCGGGTCCTTTGCCTGCGCGCCTTCGCTTGGTCCTGCCAGCAGCGCAAAGAAGTCTCCGATCTTACTCTTCAGCCGGCAACGAATGGGAGGTGGGGGTTATTGGAAATTATGCAGTGTGCTTGAATGGGCATTATTTGTAATCAAGCCCTACCATCTACACTGCCCTAAACCACATAACTTCACATGCTAGAGCTACCGTTGAGGGCCTAAGGGACCGCTTGGTGGCCTAGTCGTGCAACCCACAGGAGGCCCGAAGCTCTCTGCAAAAGCGATTGGCACGCCTGCGCTGTTGTGCTGAATCCCCGCCCCTCATTGAAGAAGCTCCAGCAACGGCAACGGCTTCATCGGAGAAGAAGGATGCCAGTGGTAGCGTTTCTGGTCCAGAAAGCATCTTCAAAAGCATGAACAGGTGGGCGAACATGCGGCTAGAAGAGAAGTCGAAGTGCTTGGAGGAAGCGGCAGCTGTGGTTGCAAGCCTCGACAGCAACACCAGCCAGACAAAACTGAGCGAAGTAGTGTCTCAAGCCGTGGGTGCCCTTGCACCCCCACGCACAGCTTGTCAGCAGGCGCAGCCAATGTCCGGCGCGGGCGAAGTTGATGGCTGCTTTAGTGCGGAGGAGGTCGGACCGTCCCTAAATTTGCAGCGGCGGACGAGGAAACTGTTGCTCAAGGCTCTCCGCGCGTGGCAGTCGCAAGGCTTTGATCCCAAGCTCATTGAGGAAGAGCTGTGCTATCTCCAGAAGCTCTTTGACGGTTTCGAAGCGAAGCGAGGCGACTTGCCAGGTGCTGCTTCAGCATCTGTTTGGCTGGCCATCAGGCAAGTCGTGGGGGAGCTGCAGCAGATTGAAGATGACATAATCCTGGAGGTGCAAACATCGGAGTCTACCAAATCTATATTGCTCTTGGGTGTGTGTTTAAGTCTGCTTTGTTGAATGAAGTTTATTTGTTGAAGACTTCCGAGTGTTTGTGAGGTTGCCCTCTAACATTACAAGACCTATAAGGGGAATGGAAAGATCAAGCAAACAAGCTGTGATGGATAAAGTCATGGTTGCACTGGGTGGACAAGCAACACTGAAGCAGCTGGTGTCTTATGTGGAGCAGCATCCGCAAGATATGGAGGAGTCGGAGGTATTAGCCAAGCGCCTCCGTCGAAGTGGTGCAAGTGATTTCTTCGCGATCAAAGGAAAGTCAAAAGATGGGCAGGCCATTTATGGCCTCGCAGAGAGTCGACCGAGAGGCGTTCGTAGGGGGCGTCGCGGCTTTGCTGCTAGGACGCATCTGAGAGAGCTGGCCTGCGAGTGCTTCGGGCCTTTCAGGCAGCATGCAGAGGAAGCGAGCCGAGATTATTCTCGGTTACAGGCGTGGAGGGCCACATTGACCCCAACAGATTTGCTGGAGCGAGTGCGGCGCTGGAAGGGTGCCCGTGTTACCAGCGCAAAGCGGTTAGACGGCGCCACAGCGCAGCCAAAAGATCGACAAAAAACAATTAAAATCCTGTCGTCGAAGTTATTCAATCTTGCAAGGGCGTCCATAACCATTTAAAGCAGTAGGGCCACATCAGCGGCAGTAGTCTAGAAAGGCCACTGCATGATGCACGCGCCGAGAGCCCAAAGCCGGGTGATGTGCACAGAGCAGTCGAAGCACTGCCCAGGCTTCGGCTCTGGACCTGTTTACCTCCCCACCCCCCAGCCTGACTGTCAACCAAAAATATTAGAAAGCCTAGCCTTATCACTCGAAGCTCGGAGCGAAATGGGAGTTACATTTCAAATGGTACAATGCGCTGGGGGCTCCTTGTTAAAGTTGGTGAGTGCCTGTTGTATGTACTGGGGCAGTTGTTTACAAGAATATTCAAAGCTCTGCTTCATGTATTGTACCACGAATCCCAAGCCGTCTTCACCAGCAGGCCAGCCAATGTGGAGCTGAGCCGCTTGAGGCTACTGGGTTTTGCATTGTGAGCTGGCCTACCTTTTTTTGGATTTGGAGGACTGTTTATGGATTTGGGCTTAAGGTTAGGCATCGGATTTTGCAAAGCCCTTTTGTTATACTAAGCTTTTCTTCGTGCAGGGATAGCCTTTCTGCAAGGTTGGCACTCGTTCTCCTGTACTCCGGGCATGACACTTCCGAAAATTTGGAGTTTTTTTCCTCGATGTCTTCGCAAGAAAGATCCTCTTTGATTGAGGTCGACTGCATGAAACAAACTCAACATCTACGACGGATCTAGGAACTTGGCACAAGAGCCTCCAAGAAATGTGGTATTCGTACGTTAGTTGAACGGTTTCTCCTATGTAGTGCTCAGATGCTGAAATTTGAAATCTAGGGAGTTCGGGTGGGCAATGTGTGTTAGGGTAGGGTGTAGGATGCAGCAGGGGTGATCAGGCTGCGAATCCATGCTTGCCAAGTGGGGTCTAGCTATATATAGATGGCTTGAAGTCCAACGTGCTAGACTCCAAAATCTAGCATTACAAGATGAATCATAGCAGAGAACGCACTATCAAGAACAAAGGAAGGTTCTTACTAATCAATCACATCTTAATCTTGGTGCCCGGTAGCAGCCACCTGCACAGGAAAGCCTTGTTACCTGGCTCTGCCGTGAGAATTCCTCGTAAGTAGTGGTCCAGCTTCGGGGCTCTGAACTCTTTGGAGACTACGCACAGGAACCCTATATAATTGCAGCGTCGTGTCCAGGTTCAAGGCTACACCAACCCTCTGACTACGAGTTTGCCGGGAGGCGCCGGACGTCGACTCTCAGCAACATGCCCCTGATCAGCACCGTCGCGACCGCTGGCACAACAGTAACAACTCAACAAGCAGTGGAAATGATAATCTGAACATCATCAAGCATAGTTTAGAGCTTTGGAGACCTGCTGGCATCCCCAACACCCAGAGCCAAACACCATAACTGCCTCAAGCTTGAAGCCTAAACTCAACGCCTATAAATCCTCACATAAACCATTGAAGTCTCCAGATTGTGAGTTGCGGGTTGAGGATCTGTCGGCCCTGCAGCTGGTCACGGGGATTGTGCTTGACTGTTGGATGAGGATCTTTGGGTAATTCCGAAAGCCTACACAGATCAGAGCAGGAGTGCCTCGATCGCGGCTTAACGTGTATTCCCCCCCCCCCCCCCCCCCCCCCCACACACCGAACCCCCGCTGAAGGGCAGGAAGGTGGGCTTTGAAATGTCCGAGGTCGGAGGAGTCGCACCCAAAATTCCCGAGCTGAGTCAACCCGTCCAGAGCTCCAAACTCCAACCGACACTTCACATGGGAGTTTCGAAAAATAGGGGACCCTAATATAGCACCCTAAATAGTAGGATCCTTATCATAAGGACCCCAAAATAGCCCCTTATTTTCGGAAACTCCAATACAGGCTTCAACCCAATGTTTCACGGCTAATTGGATGTAGGATTGATGCCCTGTGGCCCGCACAGGCGACACAAATCGCTCGTACTCCTTCGGCACAGGCCGGATGGTCAGGATCAGGGTCTTCTGTGCTTTGGAACCAATGGTTCCGGGTTCCAACTATCGGGGTCTGGGTAGTTAGTTTTATAATTCCTGATCCGCGCCTGTACAACCTGTAGACTTTAGAAGTTCAGACTGATAGAACCAGTAGTACGGATGCTAGTGAGCTAGTCAACCCGCATCTCATACGTCCTTGACCAGGGTTCGGGCAGAAACCTTTATTTAGGAGTTGGAGCTTGATGAGTGAGGGTGTCGGTCGGCTCGGTAGGCTGCCCGCTTTCCTGGCACGGCACAGTCTTTTGGAGGGAGGGATCTATGCTCAGGATTCAGGATTTCAGATCTGGGTTGGTTTGGGAGATTTTCACAATGACTTGAGTTCGTTTTGATGGCTTTGGAATTCCAGGGCGTTGGGTTTGGGAGTGTTTCGAATTGGGCTCATGTGACTGTGGTGGATCTTGGAACCGATCGCTAAGCCCTCGAAACTTAGGCCGCAACAAATGGAGCCCCTGGCCCATGAGGGTTCTCTCCACCCCTGAACTCGAAAGAGAAAGCAAACCTGACTAGAAGAACCCTTCGGGCAGTTCTTTCTTTGGGAAATGGAAACGTTGAAATGTAGCATGAGTCATATGCTTATGATTCACATTCTTTGAGGTTTAGGGGTTAGCTTACGAGTTTTGGTTTTGTTTACAGGCTGAAAGCTCAGAGTCATGGCACAGGCCTTGCTGGAAATGTGTCGCTTTCGCTTGCGGCTCAGACACCTTCGACCGGAAGCGCGAGATGGGGGGGGGGGCTTTCGGACAGTTAGGATCCTACAGGTTCCTTTGTTTCTGAAGCTCCCATATACCACAGGCAGGGGTCGAAGACCGGCCTGCGGCTATATGAGTTGTTTCATATGTGATACTGAGGGCGCTCAAGGGAGCGCCATCCAGTAACAACGTAAATATAGAGGTCTGAAGAATTAGTACTTTCTACGTCTCTGCTCTTTCTCTTCTATGATCGCCGAATATCTTCGTGATGTAGTAGGTGATTTTGGCGTGGAGCCCAAGAGTCCCAAAGACCCTATTCTAAGTGCGGAGCCCCTAGAGTCGTAATATGGCCACCTATATATATATATATATATATATATATATATATATATAGGCTCTAACTTGGACCAGCCCCCCCCCCCAAGCAGAGGAGTCCCTTTGGCCGACCGTCGTACGCCAGCAAACGCTGGACTCTTGAGCAGCGCAGCAACACTTTGTCAAGCGTAAACCTACAACTGTGTATCCACTCAAACCGTAAACCGCAATCCTGAAAGCCCCAACCGAAAGCCCGAAAACCCCACTCCAAACAGCGTTCATCCCTTCTGGCCGAAACACTTTGCTCAAGCACTCCTGCCTGTGGCGGCTGCGGAGCAATGAAGGTTCTTCACTACTGTAGCATCGCCTTTGAGGCTGTTAAGAAGCCAGGCGGCACGTTGGGATCATGCATTAAATGTGCTAAAGTACTTCTGGTCCTATGGAACCTTAAAAACCCAAATTCGTAATCCCTAAGGTGCTCATTATTCCGAACAGCTTTGGGAGACCTCAAAACTCTAAGTCAGGAAGGTCCCGGTACTCGGGAGAGTCGCAGAGCTGGCGACCTCCTCCCTGGCGGGCTGCTTCCGTGGTTTCAGCGGCGGCTTTGCCGCCACTGGCCTGGAGAAGTGCCAGCGACCTGCCAAGCTCCGTGGCTTCTCCAAATACTTTCGTTTCTTATGAACAGGAACTTCCTTTTTCAAGTCGTGACCATTTGCGCTGTTTTGTTTCCATATGTATGGGCAGTGAAAGGCTTTTGAAGCTCTATGAGTTCGAAGGCTGCCCTTTCTGCCGAAACGTGCGAGAGACGATCTCCGTCCTCGCCCTGGATGTAGAGATCTACCCCTGTCCTCGATCGACTCTCAAGGCTTACGGCGTCGTTGAGAACTCGCGCTTCAGGGAGGACGTCGCGAAGTTGGGAGGCAGAAGCAGACTGCGGCGAAATCTGGGCTTGGTTTTGTCCTCATGCCCTGAAGCACGGAGCACTATCCAAAGCCTTATACTACCTGCTTGGACTCCGTAGTATGGTGTCCTTACGTGGGCGCCTTAAGACTGGGTAAGAACCGGAATTAAGGCTGATTATTAAGGTAACTATAGTCATAGTACAGCAGGCAAGCAGATGTACCCCTTCCTCGTGGACGAGAACACGGGAGTTCACATGAACGAGTCCGCCGAGATTAATGCCTACCTTTGGAAGACCTACGGATCCGAGGAGGGGGAAAAGGGATGATGCAGGTAGTCATCGGGGGTTCAGAGTTGAGGGTTCAGGTTTGCCGCTCGACAATCGATATGGGAGTTTCCGACAATAGGGGGCCCCAATATAGTACCCTAAATAGTAGGATCCTTTTTACAAGGACCCCTCAAAAAAGTACCCCTAAGTTTCGGAAACCCCCATAGGAAGTTTCAGAGGACCCCGTCGTATAGGAAACCTTAAAGGAACCTGAAGACCGCTGTCTGATGGAACCCTTAAAGGAATCCTATACCCATAGGCTCCATAGTAGTTACTTCTTTTTGGGATTACCTGATAGGATTCGAAAAAATGAACCCCAAAAAGGAGCTACTATGGAGCCTATGGATAAAGTCTTACATCCCCCCTGGGCGTGAGGCGACTGAGCCTTGGACCTACTGGCTGGGGCGAAAGCTGGCCTTTCCTCCGCTGACGCTTTCCTGCTGATCCCTTAAGGGATGGGGTTCCACTTCCCCACACAGACTATACTTAGGCCATAGAAAGGGGTTTCTATGTGTTCCTTTAATTTCTTGTGCTTTAATGTCTAGGGTTCCATGCCTATACAGAATATACTTAGGCCTTAAAGGGGTTCCTAGATGTTGCTATCATAGAGGTACTTGACAGAAGGCCTATAGGTATGTGGAGCCGTACGCCTAGGGGTAGGTAGTTAATTTCCGATTGTGCCCCTGGTACTCCAAGTATTCCGTATATATTTGGGCCGCATGCAGGCCCATGTTGGATTCAAACGTCTCGGCCGGAAAAGCAGCAGTATGGTGTGCAACATGAGTTTGAGGTGTGGGGCTTGGTGATCAATCTTGACCAGGTAACTTGAAGACATTGCTTCCAAACTGTCTATGTGATGTCCATCAGCGACAGACGAGTAAAGTCCCGAAACTCTTGAGCTGTAAACGCCAGAAGCCCCAGCCGGCAGACACTACGTCCAGAGCATTCCAGAGCCATCAACCCTGAACGCCGTAGACCCTGAATGCCAAAAAAAAACACCATGCTCTACGCCTTCAATAGAAACACAAAGTGGACCAACAGTTCTGGCTTCTGCAAGCTTTTGCTTCGAACCAAACCCTACAAGCCCTGACAGCCTATATGCCTTCGAAACCCAAGTCAGGATATTCTTCCCAGCTCTTTGCCGGCCATCGCTTCGCGACTTTTTTGGGCGGCCGATTTGTAGTTAAGGCCCTGCTCAGAACCAGCAGTTCTTGTGCTCGTAGTTTCATGGCTTCTGCGTTTCGGGGCATTGGCCTGTAAGAAGCCTGACGACCCAAATCCCGACAGTAAGCTACAGTAAGTTGGAAACTAGACAACGATGGTCAGCGCTGGTTTTTCCTGCTTGTCTGTCACATTCGCATCGCACGAGGACCTTGAGCTTCCAGTTTTCAGGCCTTTAAGGAGGAAGCTTCGGGAGAGCACACAAGGAACATCTAGATGAACAGGACAAGCCGCAAGACGATGACAAGCACACAAACATGGACAAAATAACACCAACCAAAGGATCAGGGGTGCCCTGTAATGTAGGGGCATTTATAATTGGAATAGGGTTTGGGGGCCCGGTATGCGATAATCATAACAAGGAACTCCCAACATAGTATAGGTAATTATTCGCAGTACCCTTATAGGGCCTTTTAAGGGAACCCTCTTTAAAGGAACACCCACCAAATAGTATAAGTAACGATTAAGGCCCCCTTTTGCTACCTTCCCAGCAGAGGCTTCGACACGGAGTGCTCCGGGTGCCCAGCAAGTCCGCGCAGGAGCCGCTAGAGTCTCGGGACTGCAAAAAGGGGCCCCAAGAGTAGTACTACTCAGGTTTACTACTAGTATAACAACAACTACGACTGCGACGAATACGAATAGCAATCATCATAGCAATGATTTGATAGTAAAGTTTTGATGGTAAAGTTGTGATAGTAATAACAATAAGACTGCTTAAGTACCAACGACTACTGCTACTGATACTGCTGCTGCTACTTGTGCCAGAAAGCCGAAACTTCCGTGCCAGGCTTTGGGGCTGTGAGGGCTCGCCCTTCGTTCGACTGGTACGGGAGGCGCTATGTTGCCTCGAGCTGCCCCGTGGCTTCAAGACTTGCGGCTCGTGTGGTTTGGAACTGAAGGTTCAGTTTTCAGGATTTTTGGGTGTAGGGTTCAGGGCTGCTGTTAGGTTGGGGGTTCCGTGGAGCAGAGTCCCCGAAGACTCTCGAACTGCAGCCGTAGCAGTGTTTCTGTTTCGTGCAACTGCCGCAAAGGCCCTACGTGCTGCGGAATGTGCCGCATGGAGAGGTGGCTTTGCGAAACAGCAGGGGTCTAGCGGTGCTGGGCGACTTGTGACGTTGAGTTGTGGTCTTCAAATGATCCAAGCAGCTTGGGTTTGTCAGGCATTGTCGCCGCTTGGATCAGGGGTTTAGGGTTTCAGGTCCCTGGATGAAGGAATTGGCCACACCGAACCCGAAAACCTCAAACTCGGAAAGCTACAATTCAAACCCAAGGCCACAGCGTGTCTAGTGGTTGATCGAGCCACACGTGCTCAACCGCAAGGCTTAGAGTTTAGACTTAGCCGGTATAGGGGCTGGCCTTCATCCTGAACATCGCGTATATGACTCTTGATCTCATTTCTCCTTCCTTCGGCATGAAGCCACGGTCTAAGTAGCCTCCACATCGCCTTGTCATCATGTAAATCGTTCACGGTGAGGGGTGTAGCGTGCACCTAAACCGAAACGTTGCACTTGTTCCAAAATTGATATTATCGATGGTAAAGATAACATTTAAAAGAGCGACTAGGGTGACTAGGGCCAAGTGGATACATCTGTGTGTACACATACATATATATGTATATACGGCTGTATCCGTATAGATGTGCACATCTACACATGTAGATTTAGGTGCACGGTGTACATATATGAATATCAGTATGAAATACATATACGTTCAAGTAAACATCAACAAACAAATAAATACACAATTTCGGGACATACATATATATATATATACACATGTATATATACTCACACACGGCCACGTACAGAGAGCGAGAGAGAGAGAGAGAGAGAGAGAGAGATAGCGAGAGATAGCAAACTGCACAGGTGAAGAATCGAACGGAGTTCCGGGAGAAGTACGGCCACTTACTGTCCAGCGCTCGCAACGCGGTCGGAGCGGTGCAGATGCCCTTCCTCCGCGACCCGAACACGGGGAAGGACATTCTGGAGCCCCTGTGCCGCATGAAGAGCTCCTTGAGCTGCAGGATTCATTCTGCGAAGTAACCCAAAGCTGAGAGGACGCTGTTAATTGAATGAGCTGTAAAGCTTTTGGGTCCAAGCACAGCGGTCGAGGGTGATTTTCAGCTTCCAGCCCGGGTTTAAGATTTAGGATTGAGAGTCGTTAGGCTTCTTCGGGTTGAAGGCCAGCGCAACTGGGTCAACTTGTCTAATATCTATGCCACACGTGCATGGTACTGTATGACGTGGAATAATGCCTTGTGTGGGGACTGAGTTTGAGGACGGAATTCCCTGCCGGGTCCAGCTGCCAATGAAGGTTTTGAGGTTCAGAGTTTCGTCATTCGGCCGAGAGTATACGGTTCGCAGAGCGATCGAAATTAATTACCATGTTGGTTGCATGTCAAAGTCGGATTTGTGTGTGTGTGCGTGTGTCGGTCGGTCCTGCGTTTCAGGCTCTGAAGTAGAAACGAGGAATCTTGAACCCCACCGATCTGCAACGCGATAGCTGTCCTGACACATGCAGCAAGTCCCTGCTGAATGTTCGATTGCCAGACCGTTCGGTGACACCTACCCTGGGAATAAATTCCCCGACAAATCCCGTGCGAGTTCGGACATGGCCACAAGTTGCGGGAAATGTCCATGCATGCTGAGGAGCAGCGAGATCGTCGAGTACCTCTACAAAACCTACCAGGAGCTCACACCCCAACGCGTCCCTAAACCCTGAACCACTAACGGTCGTGCTGACACAGTTTCGGTGCATGAGCTGGCCAAGGCACTGATGCTAGTGGCGGTGGAGGAATTACAATGGTCCTGAGGAATATCCTGTATAATTCAAGACCTATTCCTGAAGGGGTATTGGGCTCCATGTCGTTGACACTGGAACTGGGGTCCAAACTCCAGAAACCCACACACCGCAAAAAGCTCTAGACCCTCAGCCACAAACTCTTGAGGTACCCTTAAAGAGACGGAAGCAACTCTCATATGAGTCTAGTAGTTCAGTCTGAATATACCCCCAGCCCCCAAACCTACCGACCCAAAAGAACTGAAAGTCAACATCGACCAGGACCAAGCGGAGCCCACCGAGACCTGGTTGGACTTCGCGCCGCCAAAGAAAGCCGTGGGTCCCAAGGCTGACTGAGATGGGAGCGCCATCTTTGCAGCCACGTAGTTGAATAGGACTTTCGGTAGCTCCCTGTCGCTACCGTAAATCAAGGCAACCCTCTGCCATAAACCCTTCCCACGCGCCCACTTAATAGACAGCTCACCCTAAACGTCGGCCCTTAAACTCTGTAAGAATTTTCCTGCGCAAGTGGAGATCTACAGTTCCACGAGCGCGGGCACCCGTCGGGCAGGCATTGGTCGCCCTTCTTTCGGGATGCTAAGGCTGCTAAGGATCCGATATGGGTAGGTTACGTTTGGGGAATCTGTGGAGGCCATCGGAAACATCTGATGTTCGGGGTGTTAAGGATGTCCGACACAGAGACACATTCAAAGAGGTCTATGGACTTTAGATCGTGGGCCCAGGGCCCAGGGTGCCATGCCCTCTAGGCTCTTTATCTGACAAAATAGTTTGAGTTGTCTTATTATCGGGTTTCAGAGGCCAAATGCCACCTCAGATTCGCCGTTCGGTATGTCCGGTCGGCTAGATCTGAGCTCCGGGGATTTGGGTCTACAGGGTGTGTAGTATGTAGCATTATGGAATTAGGGTTTAGGGTCTTGGACCTGTGAGCCTTCGACGGATGTCTCGTCCCACATAGACATTGCCGGAACTCGCTTCTGGCCAGATCGTTTTGCTGCCCCAGCTAGAAAATCTGTGTGCGCTGGATCTATCGGAGACATGTGAATAGCTTCATCCGCAACCATCGTAACTAGATGGCCCTAACCTACAGGATTCCGCCTAAGTCCAAATGGATCGTTGTGGGCCGCTGCGACCCAGTCACCCCGATGGCATGTAAGGCTGTAAGGTTGAAGACAGTAAGGGGGCATGTATGGCTGTAAACAAACAGTAGGATAGTGGCTAGTCTGACCTTCTCATCAGGCATACTTCTCACGTGTTTGTGATATTGCCTGTATCACCTTGCATCACGGCCGTCGTGAATGGAAAAAGGAAGAAGAGTATAAACTACGAGGTTGTCACTGATTAAGCGTACCACTGGATGACGGCGCTGATGATGATGCTGGCGACGACGATGGGTATCATGCTCACCTAGATTTTGATGGTCGTGGATCCGGATGTGAATGTTGATCTGCCGGAAGCGTGCATCCCACTTGCCTTGGATGGCAGACGTGGATCGTACTGAGGTTCCTCACGACTATGAAACTCTATTGCGCTGGCAGGGACACGACCAGGTATCCTTTTTCGGTGAAACGCCGTAGCTAGCCCCATCTCGAAGGACTCTGTTAAGTTTTTTTTTTGTTTAAACCTCCGCCATTTTGCGATTTGCTCGAGCTCTCCTCACCCGGCCCTTCCTGCACTTCCCCCGCACCTCGTCGCCATGTCCGGCGCGCTCTTCTGGGCCTTCCTCTGCAGCCTCCATGGAGCTACCGAGGCATCTCTCGGTTTCGGATCTCTTGGGTTCCGGGATGTGGGGTCAAGAAGTTTCGTGTTGAGGGGCTTTGGAGATGGGTGTTAAGTGTTTTTAGGTTTTGGGGGTTTAGGGGTTTAGGCTCCTTGCTGGGTTCTTAATTAGTCCGGATGTCTTCGCATAAGACCGTACAAAACGCTGTGTAGGATCACCGCGGTGACTCTATCTGAAGAGCCAGCCACAGAGACTGCAAAAATCCGCTCAATTTCGGGCTTCCGATCTTAGTTTACGTCCGATGAACCGCAAAGCCAAAACATCCCCGGACCAGAGTGGCTACGGAAGATGCCATGGGCTTCCCTGGTGCGCGAGTTTCGGTTTGGCGGCGCTTACGTTGCTTCCAGGTTTCTGTCTGGTGCCTGCACACCTCAAGTTCTGATGTCTTAAACCATGACATAAGTTTGCAGGGCTTGGGTTGGTTCGGGTGTTAGAGCTTCAGAGCGGCCGAAAGGTCGGTAAGGAAACCACGCTGCAAGGATTTCAAATCGTCAGTACGAAATTGAAGGTGTGTATGCTCGGGATCTAGCTTTCGATGCTCTGTAAACCCAAAACATTCCAAAAACGTAAAGGCTAACCCTGGACCCTACGACCTCGGTGTATTTCATAAGCTAAACTCGGGCGCAGGGATGGCGTCTACGCGGGTCGGCTCTGCCAAGCGCTTCAAGCATGCAAACCCCTTCTAGGTTGAAGTGGAGTCTAAAACTCTGAAACTCCCCAAAACTGACCCCCTGCAGGTCATGGCGGAAACAGCGGGACTGAGAGCCTGGGCTCAAGACTCATGAGAGCTCACGGACTGGGAACTTCAGATTCGTCAGGGAAAGCAGCTTAACCTATACCTCTGCAATACCAATCGTTTCTCTTTGTGGCTGTAATAAGCCCTTACCACGCAAAACAGTCGCAAAGCAGGCAAGGTCAAAGGCATTAGGGTCCACTGACCTTTAACAGAAGAATGCCGTCTACATGTAGGGTCCTCATGCTGAGCGTAGTCATTGACACGAATTACGCCAGATTCGAGAATCGCATTTTTCGCATTAGCCAACAAAAATCTATCTATCATTACTGATGCTGCAAATACACCAAAACAACCTTGCACAATCGAAATATTGCTCGGCCACTCCGTCCTCATCTGCAATACAACCTCCTCCCCCCTCCCCGCTCCCCAAACCAAAATTTTGCACACAATTTCGGCCCTCGCATACCTATCCGGCCAAATCCCGGGAGTGCTGCTTCCCTAGATCCCAAAGCCTAGCGTAAACCATCAGTTCAATGCCGAAATCTCCACGACCTAAATAGCGTTGCCCAACACCCCTAAATCGTAAAACGCTAAACCTCAAAGCCCTGAACCAGAAGCATGTCATTAAGCCCTGAACCCTTGAACCTACACCTAACAAACCTTATAAACCCTAAATAACCCATAAGTTGGATCGACACTGAACCCCTGAACCCTTAAACCTAAACCTCTAGGACCTAGAGTAGGCCCTTATTCCCTTTTTTAGGGTTCAGGTTCCCTTATAGCCTCCTTTAAACCAGGAAGGGCACCCTTTTTACATCCCTAGGTTCCTCTGAAGTCTAGACTAGGATCCCTTAGAAGGGGCCCCCACCCTGTAATGGTGGTATAATAGGAATATAATAGGGTCCTAATATAATCCTTATAGTCACTATTACAGGGTGGGGGCCCCTTCTAAAGGATCCCTCATCCAGCAGCCTGCTCCGAACTTCAAGCTGATGGCGAGCGCCGGGGCAAGGTTAGCACTTTAGGCCTTTGGAGTTTGGACTTTAGGGGTTAGGGTTTAGGGGTTAGGGAGTTTGTGATTTTTCGGGGGCGGCCGATTGGATTAGAGATTTATGGACTAGATGTTCGGGGTTGGGGTTTGCTTTAGGCTGCTGGTTTCTGCCGCGCTGGTGTTGTAAGGCTTGGGCCACTGGAATCTTTGGAGCAAGATGATTTGTGGAATGTACAGTTGAGGGATTTCGGGCTTACGCTACGTGAGGCGGGGCCCAGGGCATGTTGGGTTAAGCTGTTGACCTTGTTGAACTGTACGCCTAAACCCGGCACTAGACCTTAAGCCGGCAATCCGAAGCGCCCTAACCCGAAAGTCCAGGGTTGAAGGGCCATAAACGGCTTAGGGCCCTCCCCCAGGCATGCCGGATGACTCCTTCCAGGAGGTGGAGCTCGCAAGCTACCGAGGCAAGCAACCTTGGCGCAGCCACTTTCAGTTGCAGCAGGGAAGCAGAGGTAACATCGTCGCCACCAGATGCCGCCATAAGCATCTCCAGCACCGTCATCATCCTTCCATGTCATAGCATTGCTGTTGTGTTCGCCCCTTCCTGTGTTTACTAGTTACTAGTTTGATTTGATTTGTCGAGTGCTGCTTCTCGGTCCTTGCGCTCTGAGGGCCCTTACAAAAGGCGCCATCGCAGTCAACCTTCTCTCCTGAACTCCTTCTCAGTAAGTCGGTAGGTTTCAACACGGTCCGGCTTCATAGCAACCCGAGAGCCATTGGCGAGGGTCTAGAGAGCATGTTCATGCGGCCTGGTACTTTTCTGTAAAAGGTTCTGCTGAACCCTAAGCCCTAAGCCGCTTTGACCAGGTAAGAAGTATGTGGTGCTGTACACCTACCCGGCAGACTTCACTTTCGTCTGTGCCAGCGAGCTGGTGGCCTTCTCGAACCTCAAGAAGGCCGTGGTTTGTGATTTCGGATCGGGGGCTTCGGGATCTTTCAGAGTTGAGGAGTTCAGTGTTTGCGGATTCAGGGTTTGTGGTTTATTACGTGCAACAATGGGAATTCGGGTGCAGGCTGGTTTCTAGTTTCAGGTTCAGGGCCCGACAGTCTCATGGTTCAAGACGGCTTCAAGTGTTCGGGGGATTCTACGGCATCACCCTAAACCACTTCACACCTTCCCAAAGCCGCAAACTACTGCGAGACTTTCGTTGAGAATCGTTCGCGAGGCGGATGGGACAGGTTTCATTTCTAAGACTAACGTTTTAATGTAAGCCCTTAAAGGTGTCGACTTCAGGGCAAGGTCCCCGAGCACCATAACGAATTACGTAGTTCCTTGATCAAGAGCAAAGGCAGGAGAAACTTGCAGTAAACCATGGGCTCCGGCCAGCAAATCCTAAGCCATTGATGCAGGAGTTCGACGATCGAAATGTCGAGGTGCTGGGCATGTCCATCGACACGGAGCATGTGCACAAGGTGCAGATGGGGGACATTCGGGGCTTTGGGCGCAGGATGTGCAGCGCAGCCTCAGGTCAGATGTCAGAACTTTAGCTGAAGCCCCATTCTCTTTCTGTAGTATAAACTCCGTAACATACCCCCACATCTCTCTTGAACAGTCCGGTTCAGGGCTTTTGGCTTTGGCCTTAAATTTCACAGCAGAACCTAGCTAAGAGACGGAGGCTTGTGCAGGGTACTTAGGGCTCACTGTTAATGGGTCAATATAGGAGGAGTCCCTAGCTCAAACAGCGCCCTGAGCTGGCCGGAGGCGTGGAAGAACACGCCGCAGGACAAGGGTGGAATCGGACCCATCGCTCACCCTCTGCTGGCAGATGTTAAGAAGGAGGCCAGATCAGGGTTATAGCGCATAGGGCTGCTATGGGGCTCAGCTGTAATCCTAACGACACCTGCATTGTTGGCGCTCCTTACTTTGATACCCTTCTAGAACCTCTTGAAACAGTAGGTCTGTGGGGATACCGGTAGGGTATCAGCCCTAGATGTGATGTCGCATCGCACACATTATACAAGTAGCTGGATGTGGCCTTGGTTGTGGTTGAAGCCTCCGCCAATGAAACCGACACTAACTTGCTCACAAGTCGGGTCTGAAAGAGGTTTGTCGGAGACAGCAGGTGCAGTAACATATTGGCACTCGTGCCTGAAGCACTACAGAGAAAATACAGAGCGCGGTGGTCAGCTGTCCATTGCCAGACATTGAAATCGATGGTGTTGCAGGGCTTGGGAGGTCTGCACTTCGAGGGTTTGTGGGCCCAGGTTTTACCAAGAATCTGGGGCCTGGGATCATTCTCGATTGCTGAAGTTGGTCCGCAGTCCAAGCGCAATACAGTGCATGTTACACTCTCGCTGGGGAGAAGAATGTCGTATATTCCCGTAGACTATCAGAGATCTGCGGTTGCTTTGCAGGTGAGCACTGCCTACGGCTGCCTCTTGGACAACGGCCTGGCGCTGCGGGCCGTTTACATCATCGACAAGGCATCGGGCCTTGTTGGATCCCCAAATCTGTTACGCTCTGAGCCCTGGAAGTCTAGGGCCTGCGCCTCGGCACCTGAGTTTGGACCCCCCCGACCAGCCCATCTAACTGCAGTTTCCTCTGAGTGTGTGTGTCGTTTAATGTTGGCATGTCCTCGACATTCCTCGGGTGAATGATACGTTGCATCGTTGTGGTTGTCCAATCCTCAGACCAAGACGTCTTGGAGGATGTCGGCCGTGTGGTTCTTGCATTTGGAACAGTAATACCCGAAGTCTCGCAGCCCCCAGTCAAGCTTCGGGCTCCCTACCTGGATGCTCCCCTTTCTTCAACCTCAGAGTGACGGTCTGGCCCCTGAACCCGAAACTGCATCCTGAAGCCCCCAAAGCCTATGACATCTCTACAGCCTCGGCCCGGATGTAGGGTCGAGTGTTTGAGGGGCGGTGCTGGCGGGAGGGATTCTTGCCAGATGAAATAGATATCCGGAGCAGGGCAGGTAGTATATAGGGGTCAAAGCGAATACTGTAGTGGCAACATGCTTTGGAGTTCCCTAAAATGTGGTCATAGTGCCAACCTCCCGAGGCCATGCTTAGTCTTGTCATGGGACGTTTGTAGAAGTATTAGCAGCAGCAAAGGTTCGGATATTGGAGACCTGTTCCTTTCATTATTTGTGTTTTGGCCTAGATTTCCAATATTATTCCTTAGGGCTCTATACTATAAGTATAGTAGAATCTGCCGCGGAACCCTTCACTAATTCTTTACGGCCCCTACATCCTACATTACACAATTGAATTTCCCCCGAAGGCCTCCTTGGCCTTCCTCGCCAGGAGGGCATCGTGCGATCTGAGATGAAGAACGACCTTCCGCTCGGACGCAACGTGGAGGAGAGCGGTTTAGGGCCTTTAGGGCTTTTCTTTTGTTTATAGGGCTTTTAGGGTTTAGGGTTTAGGGCTAAGGGCTTAGGGTGGGTGGTTTCGAGCACGGGTCTAGTTGATTAAATTGTGGCTTTGAAGTCGGGTTGTGGTTTTATCAAGCCTTCCTTCTCGGGCCAGAGTGCGGCCAGCGGCGGCGTAGCAGGTCAGGTACAATAAGATTTTAGGCGGCGTGTGGTGTTGCTCTTGATTTCAGCGGCTTCTGTACAAGCTCTGAGGCAGGAAGTTTTCAATCAAACTATCACTTTCAGCCAATTCAAGTTAAAAGAGAACCCAATGGAGGAAGTTTTGCGGATCCTCGACGCGCTGCAGTTCCACGAGAAGAGCGTCAAGGACGGAGACGAGCGAGTCTGCCCGGCCGGGTGGAAGCTTAGCCTTAGCTTGGCGTAGGTGTCAGCACCCAATCACAGAAGCCCAAGAGGAACCCTAGCCTCCCAAAAGATACCCAAAAAAATATAGCCGCAAACTCTGAAACTCAGCACCTAAAATCCAAATCCCTCGGGCCAAGACTGTGCAAACGGCTAAGGAAGAAGGGTGCCAAGGCGATGAAGCCCACGACGGAGGGTGTGGCGGAGTACTTCTCGAGCAAGTGAGGCAGAACAGGTCTGCGCCTGCGCACGATTTTGGAGAACGAGCACTCTTATGGTAACCCTAGCCCTGGCCGAAGCCCTAAGGCGTGCAATGTTGTGAAACCCCCTAAATCTTCCAAAGCGAGAAGAAACCCGAAGCCCTCAGCTCGAGCCAAAGCCCCAAACTGTATGTTGTGTGTTGTGAGGGGCAGCCCGGCTTCTGCGAAGTTTTGTAGGAACGTTGTAGGAGCTGCTAGTCTAAATTGCAGGCAGGCACTCTGTCCACCAAGCTGGCCATCTCATTCAAGACCAGTTAGTGCGTGAAGTGGAGCCGTCGTTGTCGGCCTTTGCATGAAGCTCGACAATTTACAGAGTACCAGCCTGACAGATTAGATGCTAACGTAACAAGGATGTGTCCAGCACATTCCAGCACCAACAGCTGTGCTGTCCAAACCATCCTCACAAAGACTGCAGCAAAAGAGAGCTCTCAGACCTGCAAAACCTGGCAGTATCAATCCATCCGGAACTGTAATGGTTTCTTAGAGGGTCCCAGAACATCTTGCCGAGGGGCTTAAGCTTTGCGGCTTCGAAGTGCGACGTTGATGAAGGCGATGCAACGACAGGATGGCCATGATCATGAATATATAATTCCGGAGTGATGAACTCGAGTGTCAATGCCAGTTCCCAGACCCAAGCCCAATGTGAGCATGCATCAGATGGATGGACGTGCGCGTGCGCGTGTGCGCGTGTGCGCGTGTGCGCGTGTGCGCGTGCGTGTGCGCGTGCGTGTGCGTGTGCGTGTGCGTGTGCGTGTGCGTGTGTGGTGTGTGTGTGTGTGTGTGTGTGTGTGTGTGTGTGTGTGTGTGTGTGTGTGTTCGCATCCGTATCTGTATTTGTGTCTGCGCGCATGTGTATGCGTATGTGCATCTGCATGTGCATGTGTGTGTGCATATGTAGATATATATATATATATATATATATACATGTGTGTGTTGTGTGTGTATATACGTGTGTGCAGGTGTGTGCGTGTGTGTGTGTATGTATGTATGCATGCATGTATGCATGTATGCATACATGTATGTACTATGTGTGTGTTGTTTTGTATGTCTGTACGTATGTAAGTATGCATGTATGTATGCGTGTCTGTGGGTATGTATGCATGCATGCATGCGTGCATGGACGGATGGATGGATGGGTGGGTGGGTGGGTGCGTGGATATATATGTGTGTGTATATATATATATATATATATATATGCGTATGTGCGTTTGTGTGTGTGTGTGTGTGTGTGTGCGTGTGACTGCGTGTCTGTATGCATGCCTGCATGCATGCATGGATGTATGTATGCATGCATGTATGTATGTATGTATGTATAGAATATAGTATATATGCATGCTTGTACGTATCTTTGTATGTCGCATGTTTTGTCTGCATGTGTGTATGTGTGTACGCTCATATATATATATATATATATATATATATAGTAAGTTGCCATGGTTCATACAGTTTATAGTACACGTGATTAGAAGTCTTTACCCTGAAGGGCGGGTCATGTGTTGCTATTTTGAAGTACGGTGTTAACTAGCTTACCTTTTGGGGATATGCCACTTGAGTCGTATGCGATGTCTTGAATTCAAGGTCTCGTTCGGTCCAGGATCCAGGTTCTCCTTGACGCATCAGCTAAAAACGTGTTTCACGGCATGGACCCGGCAAATTAGGACATGCCCGAGCGGCAATGTCCTTACACCCGGGTTTCCAAGCCTTCAACCCGATATTTGGACGCCTCGCCAAGGCACAAGCTCTGTTGGGCGCCCTTCGAGACCTCGCTCGACGTCCTGGTCCTCGGGGTTGGGGTTCGGCATCAGGTGAACTCTTAGGCAATTCGGTATTGAACACGAGGTGTTGGGTCACTCTCGGTGTCTCACGCTTTGCACCCGAACAGCTCGGATTTGTTCAGCTCCAACCCCCAACGCTAAAGCCTGAGCCTTTCAAAGAGCGTTTTTTACTGAGCACTTTGAAGTTTGAACCTGAGAGACCTTTGAGAAAAAAAGCCCTGGTGGCCAGGAGTTGGGTTGGTTCGGCCTCCTCGGGCCGAGACAAGACCACCAGGCAGGGGATCGTTCGGGATTTTATGGAGTTGAGCTTTAAGGTTCCAAGGTTAGAGGTTATGATTGAGGAATTGAGGACGTGGGATTTGGGTGTGTTTGATAGCTTCCTTGATTGCTGCAGGTTTCGGCGTCGAGCTTTCGGGCTTGAGGCGAAGTTTGGGTGAGTGTCGCGCTACCGTACAGGAGAAATCAGTCCTCAACTAGTTCAACCATCATCCCAACATGAATCCCACACGAGGTCCTCAATCCTAAGTTCCAGCTCTGCAGCCCTAAATCCTAAGCCCCACATGCCCCGATGTCCTAAACCTAAACATCTACACCCTCAAGACCTCAAACCCCAACACCCTCAAACCCTATGAACCCTGAGCCTAAGTCCTTGTCACAGGCGATTTGCATTCTCGGGCTTCCTTGCTCCCTCGGCCTCCTCGGGGAAGGCCTGGAAGCTCGCAGTCAGGTCCTCTGCTTCTCTTGGGAAGGGTTTAGGGGTTAGGGATTTGGGTTCGGTGTGTTTTGAAAGAGGGGGACGGGGGGGCGGGACGGGGGGGGGGTTGCAGGGTTCGTCCTTTGAGTTTTGCTTACAAGCGTGACCTGGCAGCCTTTGATTTGAAGGACCTTTACAGAGCTCCCGACTTGAAAGTCTCCATGTATAGGTGCAAGGGTTTAGGGTCCGTGACACATATATGAGGCTTCAGGGGCGTAGGGTTCGCAAGCTTGGGGTTTGAGGAAGAGGCTCAGGGCTTCGAAAGGGCTGTTTGGATTGCCGAACGGGGTTTCTTTCAGGAGTTCAGAGTGGCGTCTTCGTTAGAAGGCATCCAGGTATATCCAGATGTTCTCCAGTGCCCCCCGAGCTGAAGCTCAGGTTGGCTGATGCTCGCGCAGCCCTCAGGAGAGAGCTTGGGTCGACGACCCCTTCGACACCGAACTAGAATTCCTAGGGTCGAGGTGCCTACGTATACATGTCATATATGTATATATGATCGTTATTCATTGACCCTAATCAAAGTATCCATATAGCAACTACATTTTGCCCAATGTACATTCTGCTATAACGGACACTTGGCTACGCGAGAACTCTTTGACTTCTCTCTCTGGGGTTTCCAGATTTCGACTTTAGTGCGGGCTTAGGGTCTATTCCCATCTTTAATACCGCAACCGGAAGTCGACCTGGGAAGAGGCCACTGGTTAAACCCCTCGCTTGAAGCAGAGGTCGTGGCCAATGCCTCCATGACTGCGCAAGAGCGCTGCAGCAGTCCAGACAGCAATGCCGTGCCCCCAAACCGCGAATGCGAAATGAGGTTCCCTGTTGGGGCTTGGGGTTGGAGCATGTAGGTTCAAATTTTCAGCGAGCCCAGCCCGAAAATGGCATAGTTGAGGGTACAGAGGAGGCAGAGGTCTAGGTCTAGGTTGAACCAGGTGAAGCGGACGACAAGTTTGGGCCTGGGGCGGTCAGGAGTCCCTGGCTTCGGATGCTGGGTTCGGCACTTTGCTGCCAGTTGGAGGTCATCCGTTTTACAATCAGACTCTACACCTCGGATAAAGACAGTGTTGGAGGGCAGGTCACCTTCCGCACCTGGTGCAGACCTCCGGGACTGGCGCCCTAAGCCCTGAACCTGCAAGACCTACTGCAGGGGCATGAATAACTGCAGACTAGTTAAGACCTAAACTCTGAATCCTAATCATTGTGTGGGATCCCCGACATGAGCCCGTAACCCCTCAGAACCCTGGACCGTATACTCTAAACCATGACCCCAAAGCCCAAACTGAACGCAGTGGCTTTCTGGAAGCTGCAGAGGTTACCATTGCCGATTTTCAGGGCTTTGAGAATCCGACGGCTTCGCCGGAGCCCCAGCGAAAAGATACCTTTGCGCCCATCTGCCGTGTTTCACCGGGTATGACGGTATTCTGGAAGTTTTTGGAAGCTGGAGTATGGTGTCGAGTGCTTTGATGTGGCGCAGATGCCTGCTGCAATAGCGGGCTTGTGGTTGTGCTGGACGGCTTAGTGGTGCTTGGTTTGCAAGGCGCACCCTCGAGCCTCAAGGCTTACAGTGTCATGTCCAGGTCCTACCAGTCCAAAAACCCGAAATGCTACTATTTAATAATTAAGCATCCATTCAAGCCGGACTCCATTGAGTTTCCTTCCAGGTTCTTGAGGCCATGGGTGCACGTCCTAAGTCACCGCAAGCCCCCAACTCCATCGAAACAGAGATCCCAACTACGAACACTGCGATCGCCGAGGTTTAACAGCTCGACTGCAGGCAAAGACTTTGGGATGAACATGTAATATCCGGGCCGGAACAAGAGGGAACAGGGCTTGGGAGGGATTTATAGCAGAAGCATATACATACAGTATTGTAGCGACTGCTGGGGGTTGTCACGGCCTTCGGGTCCTTTCTCTGTTCAGACATCCGGTGCGTGTTTGAGACGCAGAAGTTGAACCCTTAGCCCATGGACCCTAGAGGCCTACGCCCCTAGAGTTTGAACCCAGGACACCAACGAAGCGTAAGCCGACAGCCAACACCCCTTCTATTCCTTCATGGTCCGTACGCAACTATACGATGACCCACCTCCAACGGCTATTCTCACGCTCTTGCCCTCTATGTTATGCACTCTGGCCCTTAACCGTCGGATTCCGACAGAGAGGCCCTTTAACAGCACAACAACGCACAGCACATCCTTTAAACCCGACATACCTGCCTACCTACCTACCTACCTACCTACCTATCGATCTATCCGTCTATCTATAGATACACAGATCGGGGGATAGAAAGAGAGAAAGCTACCGCGCTGCACTCCAATCCTTATACGGACAGGCACCTCGACATTTTTTAGCTTCGCCACCGCCGTGGTAGGTGTTGCTTCGATCTCAGCACAGAATTTCTGGGCTTTGCGCTGGGCTTGGGGTTTTGAGCGCTTGAAGTCTTTTTCCTGTGTGAAAAATGGAACCGTTGTGAGAAAGCTTCGGCTTCATCAAGGTGTGGGGTTAGGTCGTTCAACGCGCTTAAGCCTGTTTTGGGCTCAGTGAGTAGGACTTTGGGATTTAGTGGCCCTTCTCCCCCGTTCAACTTGGCGGCACCCGTTCAAACTGAATAGTGGAATAGAGCTGCACATTTGGCTGTTTTAAAGAAGTTATTGGAGGCTTGCTGGAGAGGTCTCGTCTTCGGACGCTCCCAGGTAGGATTAGGACGTGATGAGTTGGAGGGCTTTGGCTTTTGTGCGTAGCATTTGGCTGTCAGCAGACACAAGATTGTGTTCCTGGTATATGGGCGGAAAAGGTCTCGCAGAGTTTTGCAGGTCAGGATTCGAGTGCAAGATCATCCGGAAGTGGCACTGCCACTCATACACCATTTCCGAGCCCTCAGGATCATCCCTAAAGGTACGGCCTTTGCCTTTACCGTACTGATCGCCTTCTGTAGCGTACAGGGAGACTGCTTTTGGCTGCGGAACTTCAACAGCACTGAGTCACTGAGCAGAGCATCCGCCCGAAAGACCCCAGCCGTCAAACCTCAAAGACCCTCCCGGATCCCCCCGAACAACTCGCCCTAAAACAGGCAAGCCAGAAGCCCTGAACACATGCTGCCGCTACACATTCTCCTATGCAGGTTGGCACATACCAACTTTGTCCCGAGCTCAGCTGGCAAAACCTTGGGTGGCAGGTGGAAGATCGATGAAATGTCCGAAGCCCTGAACCCCAAGTTCGTTTGAGCCTAAGGTTGGTCGCCAAAACAGGGCACTCCGAGCACGGAGTCCTTCGTAGGGCCCCTGGTGGCAGAGCGAGAGCGGGTGGGGGAAGACAATTTTGGTAAACGACACTGTTTTTGTCCATTGGGGGTACGGTTCCGAGCTCGGGGCGTCGGGGTTTAACAATTTGGGTTCTTGGTTTCAACGTCGTTCTGAATTTCTATTTTGCATATTGGGTTTATCCGGTTTCCTGGACGTCAAGAAACAGATTCATGAGTGATGAGTTGCTTTCAGTCGTGTAGTTCGGGTGATGCTGATCCTGAATCTCCTCGACCCAAACATCTAAGCAACCAAATGCCAAACCCTGAACACATGTCAATGTGTGACTTTGAGGTGATTCACACAGGCACGCTGGTCATGAACGGACCTTACCTCAACGCGGACGGGCCTTTCGTCTTCAGGCACGACGGTTTTGGACTGGGACAAGGGGGACCCCAAACTCCCGAATCCCAATCCAGAAACAACAAGTGTAAAAGGCGAAGCCGTTTCCTCACACCCTCCAACTGTCTCCACTTTACTTTGCAGCCTTCCGGGAAGCCGAACCCGAATGCTACATGCTATCTCAGGCATCGTG
Source organism: Symbiodinium sp. CCMP2592 (assembly GCA_905221615.1). Taxonomy (NCBI): domain Eukaryota; class Dinophyceae; order Suessiales; family Symbiodiniaceae; genus Symbiodinium; species Symbiodinium sp. CCMP2592. The sequence goes on from CAJNDT010000069.1 coordinate 1,259,574, forward strand.
CTTTCGTTGATGAATCCCAAATCCTGCAGTGCCAACCCTGAAGGACCCAAAGCCATGTTACACCCTGAATACACAAGCCCTACATGACCCTATACCGTATTGAGTCGCCGTATTGCCCTTAACCTCAGAACGCTGAGCCTTAGAGGCCTAAATTCCTGACCATAGGACCCTTTGTATTTGCAGGTCTTGCAAATTGGTGTTACCATGACTTTTGCAGCCTGTATTCAGGACTAAGCCCTCCACCACCGCTTACAAAATGATTCCGAACATTTAATGAGTCTGTGCAGCCACGAATTTCGACTTAGAGCGCCGGAACCTTACATCCTGAACACCCTGAGTTTATCTCCCTGTCCTCAGCAGGTGTTGGGTGGGCTTCCCTTGCGAGATCGTCTGCGCCCCAGCGTTGGTGGAGGGCTCCCTGCAATATCAGCTAACCCGAAGACACTCGCTGAGCTGCTATGTTGGTTATGCAATGGGGGACCAAAATATGAGCTCCAACTCCTCAGAAGCGGGTTTCTAGCTGCTTCTTTAGAGCTTACGGTGCATGGTCTGTACATATTGCACATGTGGGGCTCGCATTTAAATTGTACTACGTATTCCTGCGCGTTTCGCGTGTCTCATAACAAGATCGGACAGGAAAGCTAGAAATACTGGTAACATGAGCGTTGACTCATCTGCGTTTTGAGGTGAGCAGTTTCAGAACATCGGGGACGCTTATGTAAACCTCTAGACGGATCAGGCGGTATTGCTCGTATGAAAACTCTCAAAACATGTACTTGATCTGCCCGAAAACATCTCTGATTTTGACCTTCGCCTCTGATCCTTACGGCCTGTCCCAAACCCTGCTACAGCCCAAACCTCGAAGCCCAAACCTAAAAACCCGGCAGTCCTAACCTCCAACTTTAAGCTGTCTTGAGGCCGTAGCCGGGCTTGGTCTCTCTTCGGACAACCAGCTGGAGATCACAGAGGTCTCGAACGGTTTGGGGCTTCGGGTTATCCGGGCCCTCGCAGGGTCGTATTGGGAGCTGCGTAGCTAACCTTTGGCCTTTTGGCCACGTTGTGCTCTACTGTAGCAATCCTAGGGTCCGTTTTGCTTTTTCCGGCCAGGAGAACCCAGCAGCTACAGTAGGTTTTGGGATGTCGTGACTTACGAGCTCAAAACCCAATTTCCGAGTACATTCCAGAACCACAACCCCAACACCACGAGTAAGCCCAAGACCCCGATCAAACAGACGAAGCCCGGACTTGAACCACCAAGTTGCGAATCCTGGGCCTACACCGACTCCCTTCATCAGGAACCCGAGACCAATTGCCGAGTCGCTGTCTGTGTCCTAAACGGTTTCCCATCCGGAACTCCCTGAAACTCCTGTGCGACAGGGTGCTTGCAACAGCCGGGTGCCGAGAGACTATCATGCGCATTCCCTTTAGCAGCAACAGAGGTGGAAGTATGTTTCTGTAGATTGGAAGGAAGGCATTGGGGCATTGGTCTTGTTGCTGTTTTGCCCCGATATTCGCGGGTATCTGTGGGCTCCAGATCCTTCGCAGGCCCCACAATCTGAACTCGGGCTGGCTTGTTCCCGATTAGAGCTCCTAGCCCTGGTACTGGTTCCCAGGGAGCAGCATATCCTTCCTTACCTTTTCTATTGGGCTCCCATTGCAGTTTTCCAAGACAGGGACCCTAGGTTGTAGAGTAAGGGTTTGAAACTTTTTCCGCGATTGGGGTTTGAAGGGTTCGCAGTCGGAGGTTCAAGTTTCAGGAGCCGCGCATCATGTTTCTGCAGTTGGCAGAAGGCAAAAGTTTGCCGCTTGCTGTCCAAACTCGAACCCCTTCTAGCCCATCGTGCTGGTGCTCTTTGTGCATCTGGAATTCCATCTCCGGACCCCAAACCCTAGACCCTAAAGCCTAGATTAGTTTTCAGGCGCCATCCGAAACAGTTACTTCTTTGGCAGCCACTATGGACTATCAATCAAGTTTCCGGACGTGCTACCAGGCAGCAACCGGTCCCTGATGTCGCTTCCGGGCCTCACCAGCCTGGCGGGCGCCTCAGTGCCCCGAAGTTGAATATGTTCGAAGAGAAGGAAGTCCTGCGTGATGGCGCTGATGATCATCATCCTCACCGCACGATCTGGCCCCCTTCTAGGCCCTTCCTCCTCTTCCTCCTGCTACTACTGCTGGTGCTGCTGCTGCTGCTACTAATAAGACGTCTACTACGACGACGAGTACTACGACCGCGGCGACCTTTACTACCACGAATAAAAAGGTAAGCATATCAATTGCAGTAGAAATATCATTAAGACAGAATCGTTGTACATACGACTATCACCAGCTTCAGCTGCTGGTACTAGCACTAGCTCGAATACGAGTCGCACTAAGTTTATGTTGATCCTTCTTGTATTGCGACGAAGACTACTGCGGCCGTTGCTGTTGCTATTGCTGCTGCAGCTACTACGATGTCTGTAAACAGCAATAACTTAAGCATGGACAGTGATGATGGGCCGATGGGCAGACAACCACTGTCAGAGGTGACTACGAGCGAGGGAACGACCTACGTGCAGAGACCCAGTTTGCCACATCGGCGGGCTTGGACGTGGGGCTTCGAGTTGGAGGTGTTGAGCAACTTGAGGCATACGGACAAATGCGGACCTTTGACTTGACATTTGTGACATCAGGGTCTCAGATTGAGGGTACTACAACGCACTGTCTGAATCCTGGAGCACGGGTGATGATGGCAGCTCCCTCAGTGTTCACCAAGACCAAGACCTTGGTGGAATCCTACGTGCAAAAAATGGTCTTAAAGCCGGACTGTAGGTCAGGCGCCGGTATTCTTAATGCAGTTTACTGGGGAACCTGGACATGAGACTCCCGTTGCGAGCTCTCTGCGAGTTGGGCCTTTGATCTTCAAATGCGGCTTGGGGCTTATGATTTGGGGGCGTTTATGCTAAAGGTGCATTTCTGATTAAGAGATGCAGGTTCAGAGTTTGGATGCAGTTGGGGTCGTGATGCCCCTTTACGATTTAGAGGTGGCTGCGGGCGAGCCAGTTGAAATCATACATCCTCAAGGCAAGAGCTCTTTGGCAACGTTTCCTTTTCAATCATCTTCATCATGCAACTTGCGCCGGTACCCCACCCTCGGGAGGCAGAGTCGTTTGAAGGTCACATCAAACTGTAGATTGATGCCGCAACGAAAGCCTCGAAACCAGCGCAAGATTCGGAGAAGACTTGGATCTCTTGCCTTGATCGTCAAAAGACCTCCAATACAGACCTTTCAAGCCGCAGATTCCGCAAGCCGAAGCAAACTTGCAACTCTCAGCTCAATATCCCGTTACACTACTTGTGCCAGCACTCCTGCTTTGCAAGGCCCTTGGCACGGCGACACAAGCGAGCTTCACTGCTTTTGCCGTGGCCCAAATCATTCTTTTGCCCACCCTTATTGCCCCGTTTGAAACCCTAAAAAAATCCGTGGGAGGCCTAGACCGACCCTCAAAATCCCTGCTTCCGGGCTCCTAGTGCGAGACGGAAAGCTATCAGACCCCTGGCGCTGTTCACTCGCTCAGGGCCTCCTGCCAAACGTTTTGGGCCGTTGCCCAAAGCAGCAAAGGACTCGTGACTACTATCGAGTCCTGAGTAACTAGAGTAGTGTTTGATCCTGTCTTGCAAGATTTGATAGGGTTTTATGTGAGAAGCCATCATCAATAGGGTTGGGGGGCATATTGTAGTATGCCATGATGGGGGCTGTATATAAGGTTGCTTTCAGATCACTGCTTCCGGAAATGTTTTTATAAAGATCTGAAGAAGGGCCCCTCGCAAGAGGCACGGTTTGCGGTGTCAGTGTGAGAGTTGCTTGGACTTCGTGACTTCGAGCCCTGCTCCGCGGGAAACGGCGGGGGAGGAAGGACTTCCGCGCTTGGGGTCCAGGATGTTGGGGTTGAAGACACCAGCGTCTAAGCGAGGCTGTCTGCTGGCTTGCCACGGAGTCTGCGACTGGCCTTGACTTCGGCACGCCTGGGACTCAGAGCGGAGCCTCCTGTCAAGTGTAGGAAGTTCGCGTACTAAGGGTTTTGCGGTCCGGTCCTTGAAGTTTTGGGCTGGGTGGCCACATGTGATGCCGTGACGTTTTCAAAGCCGTAAGTCTGAGTGAAGTTGCTTTCCAAGGTCGGAGCTTCACGGTTTAAGTTTCGGAGTCACAACTATGCATATGAAACAGGGCCCAACCTAAATCGTTGAACCTTATTGAGTCCTGAACAGAAACTCCATTCCTTGTTGGCTCCACTTTGAAACCCAATTTGGCTCCACTTTGAAACCCGGTTTCTGGGATAAACATTGGGATGTGCTCCGTAGGGTCCGGCTCTTTGGGGCTTGGGTTTGGGAGATAAGCAATATGTACTGAGGATGATGTATCGGGACCGTTAGGTATGGCATAGGGGATCAAGAGGAATCGAGATATTGATATTCCTTCAGAGCAACAGACGGAGTGCAAACCATTTTCCTGCCTGCTGCCATCATCTGTTTGGAGTTAGCAAGTTCCCGAGACACCGGTGCACTTTTTCGCCTCTTTGTAGTTCAACAGCTGTTGCCGACCATGAATCCTACGATGGCAGTGGCTGTTTGGACTTTCCAGGCCTTCTGGCGCTGGATGGCTTCCAAACGCTCGATGGTACTTGTTACCTTGGCGGCTTTGTACGTTGCCCACAAGAGACGTGCCATATACGCCGATCCAGACTTTCGCGACAACCTTCGCTGGGAGGCACCTGAAACCAAAGACTTCTGGAACAGACATTCCCACCTAAGCTCCTGAACCCATCGTTTCTATCTTAGTCACAAAAGAGTCACCCGGTGAACAGTGCAACTTTGGACAATGCTCATGATCCTTAGTTTGTATGTGCCATGCCCCACATCGCTTGTTTGGACTTTCCAGGTCCGCTGGCGCTGGATGGCAGCCAACCGCTCGATGGTACTTGTTACTTTGGCGGCCTTGTACATTGCCCACCATGCCAGCTATGCCGATCGAGACTTTCGCGACAACCTTCGCTGGGAGGCGCGTCAGTCCAAAGACTCTTAAAACAGACATTCCCACCGAGGCTTGTGAACCCATCGTTTCTATCCTGTCATTGAGAAGTCACCCGTGAATAGTGCTAGTTTGGACAATGTTCATTGATCCTTAAGTGTGTTTGCACCACGCCCCATATCCGGCATCCGAAATGTCGCAGGCGCGCAGAACGGCCTTCTGGGTTGTCCAACAGTGGCTCATGCGGCAGATGTGGCACCGCTGATGCTCCCAGGTTCCTTTTGAGCTTGTCGTTCGTCTGTGGCTTTCTACCATGCAGTGTGCCAGCTTTGTGTGTCGGCTCGTTTTGGCTTGACATGCTTGTGCGTTTGGGTCCCCTACGAATCAAAGAGAGTCCATTTGTCTGAGGCAACTTCCGAAGATGCACTTTGGATGGAAAGTTGCTTCGGCAACGTAACTCATTGCAGCATCCCTGCGCTTTGATGTGCAAACGACTTTGCAGTGCAACTCTTCCGGAGCAGGGCCCGCGTGGGACTAGTTGACTTTTTGGCAGAGCTCGCGAGACAATGGCGAGGACAAAAAAACGGCGAACGCTGCATAGAGTGACTTCGACCGGAGTGGCCGCTTGTCAATAAGGCATAGACACAGACAGACACGGAGACAGACACATTACAGCCAGAGGCAGACAGAGAGAGAGAGAGAGAGAGAGAGAGACAGAGACAGAGACAGAGACAGAGACAGCTACGGCGACAGCGACAGACAGGGACAGAGACCGAGACGAGGCAGAGGCAGGGCCGAGGCCGACAGAGGCAGAAACAGAGAGAGAGTGAGCGAGACAGACAGAGAGCGAGAGAGAGAGAGAGAGAGAGCGAGACACGGACAAAGACAAAGACAAAGAGACGCGGAGACCGAGAGATCTGCGTCTGCGGGAGACCCAGAAAAACTGAGAGAGCTCAAGTGCTGCTGTTTTGTGACAGGGAGAGAGAGCGAGCGACATCTCACACCCAGAGACGCCTTCAAGCAAGCAAACAGATAGAGAAACGAAGACGAAACGGAGGGACCGGGACCGATAGACCCAAGCGTCTTGCTTGGCTCATGTGCAGGTTTTTGGGCTTTCTTCTATTTCTGAGATCGTTCTGGCAATCTTTGACTTTCATCGGTACGTGTATAGACAAATAGATGTATGCACGCATATCTTACCTCCGGTGTTAGGCTAACCATTCCATTATTCCATTAGTGTTTGATTTCAGATCTGCCACAATATGACTGCTTTGATGCCTTGGTGGGCCTTGTACTAGGTTAGGCCTATGAAGATTTGGAATTCACTGGAGTTGAAGCAAACGCTCAGACGATTTGATGGAAAACATACACCTTGGCTCTTGCGTTGTAACTGTTAACTCTCGTATTGGGGTTGTTGTCGCTTTGGCAGCTCGTAGATTTCATTGTTCCTGATGACTGGAACCGCAGCCTTATACATGTCACAAGTAAACGTTGGCGATCTGATGGAATGACGACATGATGTATGAGTTTCTTCAAATGTATGAGTTTCTTCAAATGCCTGGGACGAAGGATTTGGAATGTTCCGGCTTTGTTGACGCCGGCACTCAGTTTGATTCCATTTGGGTTGGGGTTTGGGGATTGGCAAATTAGGTTCGAACAAATTGCACCGTTACATCTATCTCCGTCGTTGTTCCGAAAACGAAGCAGCCACATCGATCTCATGAGCTTCACGGCGGTTGATGTTAAAACAGATTGAATTGTTTTACCTTTCACCGTCTCCAAAGGTCAAGTGTTGTGGCGAAGTCCGAGACCCGTTTCGGAGTATGAACTCGCATCCAGAGCGTTCCCCTTTTTTGTATCCGCTACTGCAAGTCATTAGACTTGAACTGTATCAAGCTAGACCCCAAACGGCAAAACATGGCACCCAAAAATGATCTCTGCAGTTTTGTCCCAGGCTATCGGTTTTTGGGCCAGCACCGGGCCCGGTCGGAGGAGTCAGAGTTCAATCGGTTGATTTGCGGTTCAGGACAATATGTTCAGGATGCCCAATGGGTTGCCATGCAGCGACAACCACAATACTTGGGGTCCCGGAGTAATGCGAACCTTTCAGCCTGGAACCTTAGATTTGTGTTGGCGGTTTTGCTTTACGGTTCGGGGACGTAGTGTTGGATGTAACGTTTGCATGTGCACGCGTTTGTGTTTAGGCGGAAGCTGAGGCCTGGGATAAAATCGTTTGTATCTTTCCGCAGTCAGGTGGACGCGGGCACCCATGTCATGTGCGTCCTCAACGAGACTTGCAATTTCACTCTCGGCTCCATGGTGGGGTGCGGGACCTATACTGGTTTGGAACATACATGTCTTAAGATTTGGGGTTGGTTGCGCAAGTTACGCCTTCGAAACGTATGCACGTCACGGTTTTGTTTGCAGAGCCTTGGTTACGGTTCGAGGAGTTTGGGCATCGCTTGGCTAATGTGTGCCGTAAATCCTATTTCCCTACAGCTGAATTATCGGTTAAAAGACGGAGTTTGGGTTCTTCGGACTTCGTTGCTTTTTATGTGGATGTTAAGTTTCCGGTCTTCCCTCACGTACCCAGAATCTCAGAAGGCATAGCGGCCCAGCTGAGCATTTGTCAGATTTATCATTCAGATGCGATTTTTCGGGCTACATACAGGCTTCCATACATTGCAAATCTCGGTCGAGACATAAACCAACCAGCTCAAAACCCCTATAGCAACATCAACACCTGAACCAACGCCTGCTGCACCCACAATGCTGTTCGCCCCCACACCCACACAAAAACACATGTGTATTCGCGTTCTACTAGACTCCAGTGGCGCGACCCTTTCGTGTGGCCCTTTTCTGTGCCCCATTTGCCTCTTCTGTTGATGCCCGAAAGGTCGCTTTCCGAAGGTTTCGACTCGCAGACGTACTTGCAGCTGGAGAAGAGCGGGTCCTGTCCGGGTCGCACAGACTGGGGAACAAGGGTTTAGGCTTCAACAAAACAGAGATTCTTTGGTGCTCCAAGCCTGAGCCACGAACCCCGAAGTTCGGGAAGGTTGAGGATTGAGTCACACTCTTTCGAGCCGGACCTCGGAGCTTCGGCTTTTGCTGGGCGTTTGGATTTCGAATACCAGCAAGCGTTAGGAAAATAATTAACCAGCTGGCATCGACTGTTAACCTCTCCTTGGACGCGTTAGCCTCACACTCCACACTCCTGAGCACCTGAGAGCCTTGCATCCCATCATGGAAACCAGAACGCTGAGCCATGAACTCTTGAACTTTTCGCGCCCACGCCATCGAGACCCAATGCCCAAGAGACCCAAACCCTGCCTGGAATCGGACCCCACCTCCGAGGTCGGCAACCCAAAAAGTCTACGCCCCACGTCGTACCCCCTACAGGTCTAAATCCTTTCAAGCATCCCCTTAGCCTGTACTCAGCCAAAAGGCACTCCTACACTTAGCGTCAGAAAGGCTCGGGCGTACCGGCACCCCTTTGGAGCAACCTTTCGAATCCGGCCCTGGCCTTTGGCTTCCAGGGTTAAGGTTTAAGGGTTTCAAGAGTAGAAAGGTTGAGGGCTTTGAGCGTCAGCGTTTTTACAAAAGGGCGTAGGGTTTTTGGATGATGAGTTCAGGGCTTTGGGGCTCAAAGGGTTCCGTTCAGGGTTCTGCCCTTTCGGTTTAGGGGTCTTAAAGCAGTTGGGGCGCAAGTTGCTCAGGGTTTCGGGTTTCGAGTTGACGGGTCGAGGTGCGGCTGGTGTCAGTTTAGAAGCTTTCCGATGTTTTGGAGTTTAGGATGCCTGGAGCCATTAAAACTTCAGGAGTGCACTAAACCATAAACTTTTCTATGTCGCCTGACAGAGACATTCACTCCACACCGAAACGGTGTTGTCGGACTTTTTTCGGTCTTGTCCACGGCAGCCAACTCTGTACCTAGGGTCCCCAAGCTAGGAAGCTCTGGGTTTAAGTTAATTAGGACCAGGAACATCTCTGAGTGAGTCTTGATGTAATGTGTGCCTGGCCGAAACTGCTAGACCGTACCGGTTCAGTTTGTTTGGATATGGAGCCTTATCGGAACTCCAAGGCTCGGCACCCAAAGCTTCGGATTTGGCAGCTCAAACCGAAACCTAGACTAGCGTAAATCCCCGAGCCAGTTCTTTGGTTCGCAGTACCTTCCTGCTTTTCTGGTGCCACACTTCTGCGGTGGTGGAAGCTTCACCCCTATCACCAGGGTTTCCACGAACTGCATCACCTCAGCGGTTCAGGGTGTACAGTGTAGGGGTATTCGTTACTAGGCCGTCCCACAGCCCCGAAAGTCCCAAACCCAGGTGCCCCAATCGCCCGTGGAGAACTCCACCATGCTGGCCTTCGACCTTCGAACCCCCTTGGCCGAGACGGTGAGTGAGACGGAGATGGTCGGCACCCAAGTATTCAAGGTTGTGTATGCGGGTTCTGTTGTGTTACTAGAAGGGCTCTACAGCACTCACACGTCTGTAAGACTCATGTTGAGGGGCTCAGGGGGGTTCATTGGTTTTGGTTTACGACCGAGGGTTTGGATTAGGAGCTCACTCCGCGTAGGCGCTACTTATATGCGTTGTCGGTCCCTTTAGATCTTGAGTCTGTTTTGAAGGTTTTCTGTGGTGAGTTGCCTGGAGAATTTCTGGTCTAAGGACTTGCGGGCTTCCAGGGAAAGGGCGACCCTGGTAAGTTCAGCCGTAGCTTCGTGCACCCAAACCACCGTGCTCCATGCTAGGGCCCAGAGCTTCGGGTTTCGAACTGGGGCTTTGATGTCGAAGCCCTGAATGACTTAATCACCAAGAATAGAGCATACTGCCACACCCCTCTCCGTCTTTAGGGCGACGTGAACAGAAAGTTCAGATGAAGGAGTTCATGTTTCAACATTAACGCCCAAACTTGAAACAAAAGGCTTGAAACCGGGCCTAAACCACATGCACCAAAATCCAGGTGGTGGGCAACTACTCCTTATGCCTGTCGCTGAATGGCACGACCGGTCCCTTCTCCATGACTGTAGGCCAGCCTGGGGGTTTCGGGTTTAAGTTTTTTACGGTTTCGAATCGACGGATTTAAAAGCCAAAACGTTGCTTGGTTGTTCGGGCACTCCAACAGGAGGCTTTGTTAAAGGTTTTCCGGGTGTGTCGGGTATCTCCTGCCCGAAACCTTTTCACTGCACACGTCCGACTGTTCAAAATTTCACCGCAACATGATCAGACACACAATGGCCGCGGAAGCCATTAAGACCCAACTGCGAATACGAAGGTCCCACAAGCTACAACACCGAAACCCTCGACCCTAAACCAAAGCATCACTGAACAGGCTCTTTAACTGTGGAGGATGTGCCGGGGAGCTCGGAATCTATGACATCCTATAAGCTTGAGGAGTTCAGGGGTGCAGTGCTCAAGGATACAGGTTTTGCAGGCTCAATCCTGCCAGCACTGGCAAGCTCATAGGCATTACTAGTAGCATGATCATGAAGGTGCTCTTCTTCACTCGCCATCGTGAGTCCACTATGATGATGATAATAATGATGGTGGCGACGATGATGCCGCTACTGATGATGATGGTGATGATGATGATGATGGTGACGATGATGAACTGACGAGGATGATGACGATGTTGACGGTGATGACGAGGGGGAAGCGTAGGCCTCAGGAGGAGGAGGAGGAGGAGGAGGAGGAGGAGGAGGAGGAGGAGGAGGAGGGGGCGGAGATGAAGGCGGTGGAGAAGAGGGAGGGGGATGGGGCCAGGACGACCACGAGAAAGCTGGTTATGAGGATGATTATGATGATGGTGGTGGTGGTGGCGGCAAATGGAATGTGAGCACCGCCGCCAACTTCAACCATAATCGGATGGAGGCAGACATGATGAGATTGTGTGAGAATTGTCACGGCAAATTCCTCAGCATTCGAGAGTTGTTGTTGAACTCCAAGCAGCTTCGTAAACCTTCAACTGCAGTGGCTGCCAGCAGAAGTTCAGGCCTTGTGCCGTTCCCGACGACATCCTCGATTCGCTGGAACCCTCCTGCCAGTCTCATGGCAGGACATGTAGCTCTTCGGGTTAAGTCTGTTTGGTTTCAATTGTAGGGTCCGAGGGCTCCTTTTTAGGTTACATTCAGACTGTGGTTTGTCGAAAGGCACCCCTTGGAGTGGGCTTGGTGCTGTCCCTGGCTATACCCCTGAAGCCAAAGCATTCCGAACCCCTCGACCCCCTAACTTGATTCTGTTCGTTTAGTCTTAGGACGTCGCTGGCTGTTCTTCGGAGAGTTCTCCGGTGCTTGCATGCTGCGTTGGCAACCTTCCAGGTCGTATGTTCTGTTTGGTGTCAAGTGCGTTCGACGTTGCAGCGCTTGAGTTTGAGGCAGCCTGTGCCTTTTCTGGGTTTTTGAGTGCCGAAGGGCATCGAAACTATCTAAACCCGAGGCTTTCTCATAAAGCTGAAGCCCGCAACATCGAACTATCCTGTTTGCACAATGTGCAAGAACTCGCATGCTCAGATTGAGAGTTCGATTACTCTACGACAGTCTATTCCCCAACCGATCTTGCGGTTCATTTTCAGCAAGAGAAGGCACGCGAAAAGATCTTGCATGTGGAGGTCGGAATCACTTGTAGTAGTACTATCCCGCCTGTAAATCTTATGTCAATGAAGTAAGCATCCCCGAACTCCCAATGGCCCTTCAGGAAACCTTAACCTCTTAACTGGGCTTTGGAGTACCATACTTTAATACTTTTGGGGGACCTTTTACTGAAAGGGGACCATTCTGATCCAGTTAAGCCATTCCCAATTTCCGCCAAAGAAGCTGCAGCCCAGGTCCGAAGACACCGGGCTCCCGGCCCGCGGCCCTGACTTACTTTTGGTTCGTAGGGAATGGAAGAATGGTCGTAATAGTAGTTATACGGTAGTACTATGGTAGTAGTTGTCGTTATAATTGTACCCCATTCCTCCATTCCCTACTAACCAAAGGCAAGCTGAGTGACGACCTTCCTTCCCGGTAATCTTTGTCGATTCTTGAAGGGGGGTTGTCTATTGCCAATACTATTTTGCGGGCTCCTTATGATAATTGTAGCATCATAGTCCATGGCATCAGAGGTCTTTGGGTATGTAGACTTTCAGGCTTCTAAGTTTTTGTCCGGCTTCGATGGTGGAAGGTCAAGTGCTCACTACGACACTGTGAAGTGAGTGGGCACAAGACCTCTGCCCTCGGATCCAGAGATGTTCAGGATTTGAACTGCGAAGGTTTATGCTTCGGGGTTTTGGGTTTGGGGATGTAGGGGTCCTGGGGTTCAGAGGAGGAAGGCTTACTTTCGGGCGTCCACTTTCCGTTTACTTGGCTGCTTTTATTGCTACCCTCAGCCCTGAGCATTAGAGTTGTTGAATCTGCTGCAAGAGCATCTGAAGTGTTGCGGAGGCTGTAGCTTAGGAACTAGATCCCTCATGCAGAACCCCAAAAATGCCCTATGAAAGCGTACTGTCCATTGAAAAGATGCTCTTCGGGATTCCTTGCATTTGGGAGGTGGCCTGGCGGCGGCCCAGATCTTGAACCGCAAGCCTGTGAACCGGGCACTCCAAAACCCCCACAGCCTAACCCAGGAACTCCCTGAACCCGAAACCTCTGCTTAGGTCTTCAGTCTCCGGCATGCAGAGGGATGCCTACCGCGGTGCAATGACGTCTCGATTGCACTGCCCTGGTGCCCAGAAGTGCTTCCGACACTGAGAATATCTTTCCTTCACAACCCCTGAACCCGAAGAACTCGAAACCCTGAGCTCTTAAATACAACCCCAAGCCATTACCGAGTTTCGGGTGTCAGGCTTTCGGCGCCGGGGCTAGGCTCCAGGCACATGCTGAGCCCCGAAACCCGAACAACTTCAAGCCCCATCATCCCCGAGCCTTGTGCTTATATTGGGAGTCACTTGTTATGAGAAGTTTCTTTCGGGTTGTTCTTTACGAACAGGGCCTGGAGTTTTTTGACTACATCAAGACTTTATGGTCTCCTGATGTGCCCTAACTCTAACACGGAGTCTCCTTTAAGGCTTTAAGGGTTCCTTTAAGGGCGTTGTCGGTCTCAAGTCGGTGATGTTGGATGACACGGGGCAGGCTGCCTGCGATACTCGATAACCCCTCCATGTCAAACCTTCAATCGCGAAAGCCCGCCAAGCCATTGTTTGTTAACGCTTACAAGCTGTAGGTAGTGTTGCCAGCCCTAGAAGCGACATATTCCATCATGCAAAGTCTCCTCAGAGAGCGCTTGCCACAGTTTGAGTCTTCGGTGTTATTTCCGAACCGTCCCAAACCCTATGACTTATTAACTTTACACCCCTGAACTACCAACATCTTGAAACGCTTTATATACGGAGCCCTACAGTTCTCCCTGATCCCTATCACTTCAAACGCTAGAGAGTGCCCCAGCCTCGCTGGAAGCTGTCGAGGGTGCCTTCCTTGCAGTGCGTCTATGGGGAGCTGCAACCACCCCGCCGCGTGGCAGAACTTAGATTTTTTGGCGTCCGCGGGCCTCGTCGGCTACGACAGTAGCACTCGGTCCCAGTAAACTCGCATGGCAGAACTTAGAGGATTTGGAGAGTGTGGACTCTCAGTGCTGTCAAGGTTTGCGGGTGCCCTGGTTCAGGCTTTAGCGCCCCCGAAAGGCTGTTGATATACTCTAAAGCCCTCAGAAACCCTGCAAGTTTAGCCTCTGGAGACGTTCATCTAGTTTCAAGAGGGCCTGGTCTCACGAGGCTGGCAATGCTGGAAGCTGGCGTCTCAGTTTTGTGCTTTCGGTTGTCGGATTTTGTGTCGGTTTTGGCTGTGCTTTTTTAGAGGGTTTAGGACAATTAAGATTAAGACTTGGACGTTCTGAGCCCTTTTACCTTTACTGCCAAGTTGAAGTCCTGAACTGGTTTCGGCGCAGGGCTGTCAGCATACCTAATTTTGCTACCATCCCTAAACCCTGAACATGCAAAGCCTTATATTTGTTATCTTGACCCCATTCATGTGATTTGGCGGAGCATCCAGGTCTTGCCTGCAGGTGCCGTCGGTGAACAATGGGCTCGGCACGGGCCTGAGCCACGGTTTCTCGAAGATTTGAAAGCGGGGCGCAGCAGGGTTTACTCTGTTGCACGAGCCTGTGACTAAATCAAACAGGCGTTGGCGGTTGATTTGTGCTTCGTCATCATTGCGATTGCTGTTAGTTGTGCTACACATTCGCTAGGATAGCGAGTACTCCTTCCGCTGTCACTGCGACGGAGGTGCCGACGCTGACGACGACAACTGTTGCTGCCGCTGCTGCTTCCTCCGGCTCCCCCCCCTCCTGCCTACCACCGATATTGCTGCTACTGCCACTACACTACGACGGCGACTACGACGACTACTGCTACCACTACTACTGCTCCTGCTACTCCTACTACTACCACCACCACGATGCACGACCACAGCACTACGACTGCTGCGACTGCTGCGGCTACTCGGACTACTCCGGCTACTCCGATTGCTTCATTCCTACTTCCCCTGCTAGTGATGCTGCTTGCTACTGCTACTCTACTGCTACAGTATGCTGCAGTACTAAACGACAACTACCATGACGACGGAGACTGCTACCACGACTGGCTTTGACTGCTAGGGTTACGAGGGCAGCTGCGGTTGTGTTGCAAGGCCAGGAAAGCTGCCAGGGACTTCAGCACGGAAGCCAGTGTGACCTCAACTGCCCGGCGGACTGCTCGGAAGAGTTCTCAAGCGACTGGGGGGTTGAGGGCTTCAATTTCAAGCTTGCATACTTAAGGCTTAGTTCTTTTGGGGTCTGCGGGTTAGAGTTGGGGGCCATGGGTAAGCAATGGTAGCAAGCAGAACAGCAGCAATACTACAGGAACTGCTTTGCTGCAGTCATACGCTGAAGACGATTTGGTCGGTTTGCCTGGGCACTCAATCGAACATAATTCGACTGGTGACAAGAACGAGAACTGCTACTATGTTTGTAGTACTGGTAGTCTATCTATCTGCAGCAGCGCCTAAACTATCCATCAGGTCGCGGAACTGTCGCAGGATGTCAGTCGGGAGTCACGACGCTCATGAAGCTTGCAAGCGGTAGCGTGCTTTTATCATATCACCATATCACCCTTCTGAGGCCGAAGTACCGATTGGCACATGAACCCTTAGTGTCCAGCTCGACTCCGTAAGCCCATCACATGTGCGCGATACCGACACTTCACCAAACTTCAATGCCCAGGCCTTGCTTGTTGGTTTGGGGTTGGGTACGGTTGGGGTTTAGGGATTCATTCCTGAACCTTATTCCATAAAACGGGTCTTTTTCATCTACCGAGACCTTCGCATAACGTCCGAATGTTGTCCCGGGCAGGTTAGTAATGACAGCACCGACAACTACAAAACGGATGTTCACAGTCGTATGGCCAGTTAGATGTTCGTGCCAGTGCTCGAAAGTTTCGAGGCGGGCACACGCGCAAGCGGATTCTTCCTCTGCCTTCATGGCATCTTCTACCACCAGGTTGGGTGGTACGGTTGATGATATAAATCCTGCATGACCCATAACAAGGAATATATGGGAGTTATGGCATATTCCTTATGGGTCATGCAGGATTTATATCATCAACCGTATTGATGTTGTTTGAGCAATCGTTGCTTCAGTTCGGTTCTTTGCGAACTTACCCGAAAAGTTGATTAACCCCATTCACGAATCAACCACCCTGGGAAGTTGCATCCTTTCTTCTGCCCTTTGTCGAGTTGCTGCCAGGCGCTCCTTCCCCTGGAGCTGCTCTTCGGCGTGTAGCACCCGGAGTGTTGGCATCAGGGCCCCCCGAACCCTGGCCCCCTAACCCCGAGACCCTAACCTCAGAGCAAAGCCTCGTAGGGTTTGGGGCTTAGGGCATCTCGGCTCCTACTGGAAAATCAGCCGGTCTGCACAGTGTCGATACCAGGAAGGGCCTTAGGCTATGGTTCATCAGCAGTCCTAGGCTGCTGGAAGCCTCATGTGTGATCTGGCCATTGAAGTTGTTGGTTTAACGCATTAGGGTTTTCCATTTGTGTCTTGGTCATCCCTGAATGGAATCGCAGCACCTCAGGTGCCCCGCTGCTACCAGGGCTGCGACGCCACTGCATTTTGTGGAGTCGGCGACCCAGATTCTTGGGGGCGGCGGCGGGTGACCTAATAGGTGCTGACCCAGATCAAAGCTTCATGTGCCAATACACCACAGTGCTTCGCAGAGGGGCGTGCGACAAGTGCCAGCAACACAAACATCGGCTTTGTTTCACATTGCCACCCCCGCCAGATTTGCAAAAAACATGCCCGAAGGCTGATGGCCAGCTCCTGCATGGGGAACGCTGCAATGTTGTTCCTCGGCAGCCTGGGAGGCTTAACTTCCAAAGGAATGTTTTTGCTTTGAGCACTTACTTCATCGTATTTTAGGCTGGCTGGGCCAGCCGTTTATCGAATTCTCACGTTATCAGCTGACAAAAGCTTCATCGCGCAGAGCGAGAAATCCGGTTGCCAGATGTTCCAGAGTCGCTGTGTTGCTATCGGATTTAGCGTCTATACTATAGCACTCATTCAGGGTTAGGGCACCTTTTGGACGGTTGTACATTCAAGTCGCCTGCGTTGTGGTCTTCTTGCACCCTGTTCCGCTAACGGTTGAGTTTGCAAGATCTTAACATGTTGGCATCTCTATGTATCCAACAGACGGCGAACAATTTAACGAAATACAGATCAGGGAGCCACTTGAATCCTATGCATGCTTGGAAGCGCTCACCAACAATGTCTGAAACTCCCTAACCGAACCCTGAACCTTCGACTCCCTAAGCCCAAAATCCTAAACTTCTGGTCGTTGCGGCCTCTCGAGACCTTTCGGGGCACTGGAGAAAAGAAGTTCAAAAAAAAGAAAACTTCTCCCCAAGCCCAAACTCTAGAGCCCAAGACTCGGGCGGTCTTGCGCCTGAACAAAGGTTTGCCCAGAAGGATCTACGCCCGACATGGCGGAGGCATGGTCTGCATGTCGGTGGCTTTCAAGGTTTTGGGGTCCCTTTTTATAAGGGATCTACAAGGGAATCTATAGGGTTTCTTTGAATAGGTACTACAAAGGTTCTATAGGGTTTAGGTTCCCTTCTAGGGTCTTTGCTTTCAGGGTGCCGTACTATTTCGCGGACGTAAAAAGGAATCCTAAATAAGAGAACTTGAACTACCCATATGCTCTCCATTCTTGAGCTCCTTTAAGACAGAGTTTAGGGTTTAGGGTCTCTGCTGCTTGCCTTAGATGGGCTCTCGTGGGGAATGCATCTTACATTTCGGGAATAGGGGCCTGAGGCTGGCTTTATCAAGTTGTTTTCTTCCTAGGCTGTTATAATCTCAAAGGGTTTTAAATTTAAGAACACAGATCTTGCGCTCTATCGGGCTACGGGTGATCTCTGGCGTCCGAAGAAACGCGAAACACGGCTTCGAGCAGCACGATGCCGAGCCACGCACCCGCGAGATGTTCCATGGGCGGCCTGGCAGGAACGGCATATGGGGGTTTCCGAAAATATTGGACCCTAATATAGTAGCCTAAATAATAGGATCCTTATTATAAGGACCCCAAAATGAGGTACCCCCAATTATCGGAAACTCCCATTTTTCACTCTTCACTATCCCACAGCAACCCCACTGCGCAGCCAGATCTGCACCACGGACCCTGCAGTTTGCTCAGACGGCGACTTCCTCGAAGGGGCCGGTGGTGCAAGCATCGCACTGACAGGAGCTGTAGCTGCGGCAGCTGTCCAAGCGCGTCGAGCTACGCCTTGCAAACGAAGAGCCAATGTTGCTATGCATGCAGATGGGGTGATGATACATCCATGAAGGTTGCATATGTTTTTACCACGAATATAAGAGCTCCACCTTCAAACTTGCCCAGATGATCTTGCCTCAAATCGAGAATGCCAATCACGGCGCGTAGGTGAGCAGGGAAGAGAAGAGGGGAGAGAGAGGCCTTTCATTGACGAGGCATCGGAGGCTGTGAAGATAGAGAGGCCCATGGCAAGATGCGCAAGACAAGAGGGGTGGCAAATTGATTGGCAGTTACAGGCCTCCCTACGAATGCGTAAGTCGCAAAAACAGATCACTAAGCCTGAGGAACGTCTGTACCTATAATGTATGCATGGAGGTATGCGTTGATACATACACGCATTCATACCTACACATGTACATACATACATACCTATAAATGCATACATACCTACGTACATACATTCATAATTACTATATACCTCCTGGACCCCAAACCCAGAGCTCTACACCGGAGAGGTGAGCTGTCGCGACGGAGAGGTGCAACCAGTGGAGGGCCGGGACACCCGAAGGCTCCTTAGGAACCAGGACCCTCCTTGTACCCTCATTTGAGGGGTATATGGTCCCAAATAAGGGGCATTTAGGGTCTAATAGAGGGTAGATGGAGGGTCTAGGAAGTGTTTTGTGTTTTTTCATATCCGGAAGGCACTCTGACAGAGAGTTTTGTGGTGCCTGTCCCCGATCGACCCTTCTGTGCAGTTAAGGGTGATAATGAACGCTTGGGTTTACGATCTAGGGTTTGGGTTTTGAGTTCCGAGTCGTTTCCGGGCAGGTGTGGGCACATAGAGGCCCGAATTATAAGTAGTGTCCCTTTAAAGCCCTTGTACGCTATGGCAAACTTTGAAAGCCTTTTTCCAATCGTGAAGGCAATGTGTTGGCCTCCAAATTGTTTTGCGAGTTGGGTTTGGGGTTTTGGGTTTCCGATTCAGGGCTTCAGGGCGAGGCATGTTACAATCCTAAACCCCATGCAAATCTAAGCGAGGTCCTGACACTAATATAGGGGCCTCATTAATTTCCTATACTATTTTGGGGGTTCCTTACTATATTTATAGTATAATGGCCCCAAAACCCAATTCTAATTATTAGGGCCTCTACATTACCTGCCTTGACAGGCTCCCCGGAGCCTTGAAGACTCGGAGCTCTGGGAGAAAAACCGAGGTCCTGACTGCGTCCCAATGTGCATCTCGGGCCCCGACGTGGCCTTTGCCACGAACGTCGCGGACTGCGCACGAAGCCCGGAGAGCCCTGAGAAGGGAGGGGTTCGCGGATCTACATACCAGGACCCTCCTAGCACCCTCAAATTGGGGGTAAAGGGTCCCTAATGGGTATCCAACAGAGGGTAGAAGGAGGGTCTAGGTAGGTGCAACAGATTTAGGGTCGAGGTTTTGGGGCCGGTGTGGGGTTGGATTTATTGCAATTGCAACAGGCTTTTGAGATGCGTTTTAACGGGAATGCAGGGCCTGGGGCCCGGAGTTTCTACGGTAAGGTCCCGAGAGACCCAGAGTTTCCAAAAAAAATGTCCCAACACCCAGATGCCACAGGTTTGGCAGGACTGCAATCACTATTGCCACTACGGTTGTAAGCCTTCTGATAAAGCAAAACTCAAACCGGAACTGCACACAGAAGGCCTCCACGTGTGAACCTTCTGGGTCGTGGAGAACAGAGACATCTCGGCTTCAACAGTCACTTTGGACACCCTTCTGCATAACATCTGGTTGACTACGGGCACGACCGAAAATCTGAGCAGCGCAAGCTGGAAAGCCAAGAGCCTTACATCCCAAGAACCCGAAGCCATCCTAAGGAGTTTCGGCTGTGGCGCAAGTTGGGCCATTCGAGTGGGACCTTGTAGCAAGTTGAGGCTCGAGTTGCCCGTTGCTCGATAATTCCTTTCATTTCCTCGGCTCTCTCGACATGGTTCGAGCGACGCCCATCATCATGCTTCTTCTGCTACTTCCTGTTTCAGGAATGCGGAATGAAGCGAGCCGCGCGGTCGGAGAGAAGCGTGGGAACGTCGGCGAGGTGGCTGAGCACCGTGAGCATGTCAAGGAGGGACTCTCGGACACGGGGCACTGCCACGGCGAGATGGACGCACCAGAATCTCAGAAGACCCCATGCTCTAAAGATGCCGATTGCCGTCTTTGCGGTGCTGACTGGACTTGCTACCACATGAAGAAAGATACCTACGAAATGAAGAAGCTCATGTATCCAGACACCGAGTGGTTGAAATCCTACTGTCACCACATCTGAGGCTTTTGTCTCACCTCCTCAGAGTCAGAAGACAGGGCCTCGCAGTCGCTTCACCCGACTTCGCTTTTGCTCGTCGCTTAAAAGATGACAGCTTACTGCACCAGGGCCTTGCATTCAAGCCTTGAAGGACATCAGAATTCTGATCCCCAGACTGCTTTGGAGTTTGGGGCAAACATAGGGTTTCGGAGCACTAGACTTGGCATTACCAGGTTTAGGGCCCCAATCACGACGGACGGCAGCCACAGCAGTTATTCGCAGGCACTGTATATTCACGTTCGCAATTGTAGTATGTATGCTCCAAAGGTAAAGGTGTTTCCTGCGATGCCAGATGCACGAGCCCCTGCTAAGCAAACACAAACTCAAACATACACCCACGCACCCACCCACGCACCCACCCACGCACCCACCCAGGCACCCACCCACGCATGCACGCACACACGTACGCACGCACACTGACAGAAACAGACAGGCAGAAAGGGCAGGCAGGGCAGGCAGGCAGACAGACAGAGGCACATGCAGAGAAACGCTCACACGTGAAGAGACACACCCAGACATACCCTGCAGACACCCAGAGACACAAAAACACACACACACACACACCCACACGCACACGCACACGCACACGCACACGCACACGCACACGCACACGCACACGCACACGCACATGCACACACACACACACACGCAGATAGACAGCCAGACAGATAGGCACGCAGATAGAGGTAGATAGGGGGAGAGAGAGAGAGAGAGAGAGAGAGAGCTAGAGCTAGAGCTACCGAGACAGAGAGCTAGAGAGAAAGAGAGGGAGAGAGAGAGAGAGAGATAGATAGATCGATCGAAAATTCACAGACAGATAGATGGTTACAGCATGATAGAGCGCAATGAAGACAGAGAGAGAGAGAGAGATTTATACACATGTAGGTGTGTATATATATATATATATATATGCATACATGTGTGTATAACCTTCAGATGGACAGCTCATCACGGACGCATGACCTTTTCACATTTCGTTCATTTCCTGCAGGTGTCGTGTACATCACCCACACTTGCACCAGCCTAGTGCGCCCGATTCACTCAACCTGTAGTGCCCAAGCTGAACGGCACACCCCCAACCTTGAACCCCAAACCCGGCAACAGGAACCCTTCAAACCTATACACATGAAGTCTCAAGCCCAAAAGGTGCGTAATACGACCCTAAACCCAAGCTCGATGCATCGCTCCGGGATCGTTGCCCAGGTAAATGTGGTGTCCGGAACAGTGTGCTCGCTTCGGTGCGAGGCAATTTCTCCAAGTTTATGGTCCGAAGACTTCAGGGCAAAGGGACGGTAAATCCAGGGGCCCCTAAAACCCTAAACCCTAAATTGGGCCCTATAAACCCTATACTATAAACCCTATATACTATAGACCCTAAACCCGAGTTTCGGGTTCCTTGATCGAACCCGTTCCCCATGAAGCTGTGGCTCCGGGGATCGGGTTCCGAGGGTTCAGAGAGTCGTTGTCGGCTCAGGGTGTAGTAGGGTTCAGCGTTTAGGAGTTTAGGGTTTTGGCTCAGTGACGGCCCCATTCGCCCCGACAGTCGACCAGACTTCGTTCTTCTCATGTCTTCAGGCCGGATATGCCAAGACAGGCAATCCCGTTGGTCGCTGAGCATGTACTGCGGGGAGTAGGAATAAGACTAGGACTAGGATTATAGTAATACTTCCTTCTAGGATCTCTCTGAAAGGGCTCACCCAAGGTTTTAGGGTTCAGCATACGGGCTTCAGTAAGGTATAGGGGTGATTACATGTGATTACCGTCCTCTGGGGACCGCGACATCCGGCGCTCTACTTTGGAGAGGCCGTCGTACGTTCTGGCACCACATGCAGTAAGTGCGCAGGAAGGATTATAGACAATGCGCAGCCGTGCAGAAGCCACGTCACCTCGAAGCGGATCTAGAAGCCCCTAGAACGGAACGCCAAACCTTAAACCCCGAACCCAAACCTTACCACGCAAAGCCTTTTGAGGTCTGCGAGCGTGGCGTTTGGACGGAAGCACGCTGCCTGGCTCCGTGCTTGCAACCCGAGGCATCGGGGTTTGTTTTTTTGATGTGAGTGTTTTGGTGTGTTTTTTGGGATTTGGAGGTTCTACTGGTGGGGTTTTGGGTGTTTTGAGGGTTTGATGGTTTTCTGATGCTTTTGTAAGGTTTCACACTTCCTGGGCTATTTTTTATGGAGTTTGGGGCCTTTCGGCTAGGGAGAGGATTCCGGTCGTAGGGCTTCCGGCTTAACGATTTTCGAGACAAGGGCTTCCACTGTTGGATTGATCGAGCTTTGTGGGGTTTCGAATAAATATTTGGTTTAGGGGATTCGGGATTCACGGTCTAGGGTTTTCTGGTGTTCTATGTCGACGGATGTTGGTTTGGGGCTGAGGGCTTTCGGGCCGGAAGTTTCCGAGGTTTACGGGGACTACGGCTACGATGCGTGGGTTCCGGGTGTCCTTTACTTTCGGGGCGCAGGCTTGGGCGTGGTTTCAGACTGTGCGGTTGCACTGTGGAATCGGCGTCTGGGTTGCTACTTGTAGTTGTTTTCTGCAGGGCTTAGTATATACTACTATAATACAATAGTACCATAGTACCATAATAGTTACCACTTGGGCGTAGGATGATGGAGCAATCCTGCCGAAAGGCTGGCTGGTCTCAGCCCGAAGCCGGAAACTCCAATCTAGGTAGTATTATTAGGGAGACCCCTTAAAGGGTACCCCTTCTGAACCCTACTTCTGGCACTCTTGAAAGGGGCCTTATCGGCCTTATTGAGAGGGTCTATATCCCCGAGGAAACTCCCACAATCCTCACAGCAGCAAAGTCGGTCCAGAGACTCTTCGGCGGGTTTTCCGGCATCCTGCCCTGTACTTTCAACCTCCGTGAGTCCAAAAACCGAAATCTCCGATTGAGGCCCAGTAGTTGAGCTTGGAAACAGAAATTGTTGTATCTCGCAGTTGTTGCGGGAGGTTCTACTATATGCTTAATATTAATGAGACCACGGTCCAAAGCTGCAGGTTAAAACTTGTTTTGCACATGCTGGACAGCTACGAAAAGTTGGGGTAAGCCGTCAGGTGTTTGACGATACCTGGATAGGTTACCTACGCACGCTGTTGGTTGCAATTACGTTGGGCAAGCTGGGATGGCGGATATGCCCGGATAGGAGCAAGCAAAACTGAGGCTGAAGTCTCATTGAGAAGCTGGCACGTGCAAAAGTCAGGGCTCGCAGTTTGGAAGGTCTTCGCGGGCACAACTCTGCTGTGCCGTTGCACTTGCTTGGGTTCTTCGGTGTTATGCTTTTTAGAGTTATGGTCCGATCCAGGGTTATCGTCTGCTAGTAGCTTAGCGGCGAGGTCGACAATGCCAGCGACACTTTCAACGGTGCATGCATCTGGTCTGCATCAAAGTGGCATTTGTTGGAAGAGAGCATGCAGAGGTCTGAATTAGAAGTAAGCATGGTAACTTGTAACCATGGTAACTTTTCAGGTTCTGGGTTTGTTGTTCGTGATTTAAAGAGTACCTAGCTCGGTGTGGCGAAGAGCGTCTTCGAAACTTGTGGAGTTCTTGCCAGTTCTTGCGGCTAGAGAGCTTTGGGGTTTGCGGTCGTTTATTTTTATGGGTCCGTACATACTCATAATGTATAGGTATGTGTGCTGGCAACTGGGCTGCTGGACATGTAAAAGTGTATGCAGTGTGTTGTCGTTGAAGTAGGGCCTCCGACCTGTCGCACATTTCTTAGCAAATACTAAAAATCTTCCAAAGCTTCAAAGTTCATAACAAGTATAGGTTTTGTATGTATGTATGCATGTATGTATGTATAATAGTGTTGTACACTGGCCCCGCGCACATATTGGATTATATACCCCCAAAACACTGTGTGGAAACGCTGCCCGCCGCAGGCAAAGAACTGTCAAACACAAAACGCCCAATGCGCTAAGCCTTGCCCGTGAAGCCAGAGGTGAGAGCCTCCCGGTCGGCCAAGTAGCGCCAGCCTCGGAATGGGTGCGACTATGTATATAACTACTACACTCTGTTAAACACGTATGTATTTATCGGATTGTGCATTATTATTGTTTGCTATATATTATACTATATATTGCACATTTTATGTATGCTGCCATTGGATGTCCAGTAAGTGCTAAGCAAGTTCAGACGTGACACGCTGAATTTGCTATAAGTCAATGGAAGACCACTGAAGACCTGAAGGAATTCCAGGCACCAATGAATTTACCTTCATGTCAGGTACAGACTACTTGTACATGGTACAGCGACAGCGCCGGTTAAGAAACAGTTAATTTTTCGTGAGGGCGAGGGGGGGGCTCGATTTCTCAATTTTGAAGCGCACCTTTTGCTAGGTAAAAAAAACAGTTTCGGGATTTGTGGGTACCCTGGATTTCTTAACCCAAAGTTCTTGATTCGAAACGGCGGCAAAGAAAAACACATTCAAGAAATGAGAGCATAGAAAGATTTGAGCCCACAACCCTTTCGATTTCAGCTCATGCTCTTATCCACTCGGGCATGGCATCCTTGAGACTTCTTGAAAGCCACCAAATCCATCCATTTCTTGTGCAGCGTGTATTCAGCGCTTACCAGAACCCCCCAAAAATAAGAAATCGAGCCCTTCAATTTCTCATTTTGTTGGGTTTTTCTTCTATGGCAGTAAGCCCTTCCAAAGTTTGTAGAGCCGTCCAAAGCTGTTATTAAGGCCTTATAAAGCCCTTGTTAGGCAAGCCCAGAACCCACCAAAGCCCTTGAGGCTTTGTAAGGGCTTTAATAAGGCTTTGCCATATCGGAAAAATCAGCAAAATGAGGCATTGAGGGGCTCGATTTCTAAAAAGATGATGTTGCAGGGCTCGATTTCTTGCTTTATGGGGTTGCGGGCTTCCTCATAAGGGTTAGTAAGGCATCAAAAAAACAGCTTTGGACGGCTCTAGAGGCTTTGTAAGGGCTTAAATCAGGCTTTGCCCATACAGGAAAACCCAGCAAAATAAGAAATTGAGGGGCTCGATTTCTTATTTTTGGGTGGTTTTGGGCTTGCCTAATCAGGGCTGAAAAACAGCTTTGGAGGAGCTTTTGGAATGCGAATCTACTCCCTGAGTTTCTTGGTTTCCTTTGTTGCGGGAACAAAACCAGCGAAGACAAAATAAGAAAGATAAAATAAGAAATTGGCACGCCGAGTCCAGGGTACCATGGATTTCTAATTTTCAGTTCGCGCAGTTTTTGTATGTAATTTTTGTTGCACGGCTGTCCGAGGGACTCAATTTCTTAAGCCAACAATTTCTTGAGCGGTGCTGTTGCTGTAGTACAAAAGGATCATCGTTCCATAATCGTAGTTGGTATCATCGGTACAGCGACAGAATCAGGCCGCAAAGCCGAAGCACTGGGCGAAGACCTGCGAGATTGAAACTCAAGATCGTTTCAGAGCTTTTGCTGGAGAGTCTCTTCCCGCAACATGGCGTTCCGTGCAGCTTGCCTTCTTTTGGTGACGACTACCACCGCGCTTCCCGAAGCCGCACAGCCTTCCTTGAGGGGTGCATCGCAAGGCCCGTGTGTGAGCTGGTGCCAGTGGGTGCCAGGCCCATCATGGCAGTACACCCCTGACTGCCGAGGATGCTCAGGCACAGCCAGTCAGCCGACCCCAGCCGCCCCCGCCTCCGGACCCAGGCCCACTGATGGCAGGTGCGTGGATTGGTGCACCTACGTGCCAAGCCCCTCCTGGCAGTACACTCCCGACTGTCATGGCTGTTCCGGGCAAAGGCCCACCATCAACCCGACCACCCCAGCAAGGCCCACCACGACCGCCTGCGACAGCTGGTGTGGATGGGTGCCACAGGGCTCCTGGCAGTACACCCCGGAGTGCCGTGGCTGCTCAGGAGGAACTCCCACTCAACCAGTCGAGCGCCCAACAGCACCGATCCAGACTGGAAGCTGCGTGAGTTGGTGCCAGTGGGTCCCATCTCCTTCTTGGCAGTACACACCAGACTGCCGAAACTGCTCAAACTCCCACCCGGATGAGGGCAGCTCCGGCGCTGTCATCGGGAATGGAACTTGTGTGGGCTGGTGCCAGTGGGTGCCGCTGGCTTCCCGTCAATATACGCCAGAATGCCGTGGCTGCTCAACTTCGGGCCCGACGGGTACGACGCCAGCGGCACCGGCCAGCATCAAATGTGCGGACTACTGCAAGTGGGTGCCAAGGCCCTCCTGGCAGACCACTCCGGACTGCCGCAGCTGCTCTGGAAACGTGTCTTCCCCGCTGCCGGTTGGTCCCGCAGCGCCGGTCAACGGAAGCAATGCCAGTTGTTCGAACTGGTGCCAGTGGGTCCCCACAGCATCCTGGAACCTCACTCATGGCTGCCATGGCTGCTTTGGGCAAGAGCTGGATGGACCTTTCCTGCCGCACAGTGGAAGCGACGTTGGCAACTGCGTGGGCTGGTGCCAGTGGGTCCCGCAAAACTCATGGCAGTACACCCCCGAATGTGGTGGCTGCTCGGGACGAGATCGACCCGTGGGACCAGACAGTGGCCGGCCAGTGAATGGAACACGCCCGGGCGTTTGCGTGAACTGGTGCAGGTGGGTCCCGCATGCATCTTGGCAGTACACTCCGAGCTGCCACGGCTGCTCCGGTGGATCCCCTGCAGTGCGACCAGACAGTCCAGTCACTCCTGGACAGGGTTGCGCCACCTGGTGTCAGTACGTGCCGAGCGCATCCCAGCAATACACGCCCGAGTGCCGAGGATGCTCTCACAGCGGCAGTGGACCTGCCACCGTGCCAGCTCCCGCACCAGCAACCCCGGGCGGATGTGCTAGCTGGTGTGGTTGGGTCCCGACTCTGTCGCACCAATACACACCCGAGTGCCGTGGATGTTCTCAGGGTGCAAGCAGCCCATCCTCCACTCCGGTCGCCGCTGGATGCGCCACTTGGTGTGAGTATGTCCCAATGTCTGCATGGCAGTACTCCTCCGGCTGCACGGGCTGCTCTTTAAAGACCCTGCCGCCTGTGTAAAGCTTCAGGGGCATGGTGAACTTTTGGAGCATCATTTAAGGCCACGTGAAAGAGAGGGGCTTCCGATTATTATCTGTACAGGGGGGCACTTCGTTCCCGTTTGCATAGGCAGAGACTGTCGCGCTCCTGCGTCAGCTCTTACATCCAATTCATTTGCCACATGCGCAAACTGCAAACTTGCAGCACAATATCCCGGACGTGAATGCAATCTGCGAAGAAAGTGGGCCACGACCTTTCTGCCGCGCGCCATCAGAACTCTGCACCGCAAATCTGCGCTCGTGTCTACAGGTCCCGCATGCCGGCTCGTGTCGGCCCTCCTGCAAGCCAGGCAGGGCATTTCTGAGTTACCATCGCATGTAGAACAAGAGTAGCAATGTGGAACGGCATGATAAAGTCCTAGGAAGCCATAGAAACACGTAGGCTGCACGATACGACCTCGTGTCTACAGAGCACGGAAGTTGGGAGCCTACGAAAAGCGGGACAGCATGCAGAACTTTGGACATACTCATCTGCCAGAATGACCAGTGACCGTGTTTCACGTTGATTGAGTTATGCACTACGTAACTTTGTGGGACTATGCCCCCAAACCCTATTCTGTTTCTGAAGGTCCTCGTAGTACTGTTGTTTCGGTTCTTCCGTATATGGAAGGAGCTGGATTGCGGATTGAAGGTCTGCGATGCGCTCCCCGCAGAACGACTTCGGTAGTTGCAGGCTTGAAGAACCAGCATCCTAATACCCTCATACCGACTCATACCCCGCTGGGCGAACTACCCCAAACCCTACACCTGCCGGTTTCGTGTTCTGACGGGCAGCATCCCGAGAACGGTACGGTCTTCGGCAGTTCACGGTCGAAATGTAGGACTCATAGGGGGAGCCCTAAGCCTCCTGACTGAAGATCCTCCCTGAACCCAGCCTAGACCCTAAACTCTAAACCAGAAAGTGTAGGACTCACAGGGTACACCTCCAGACTGAAGATCCTCTTCCAAGAACCCTGAACCCAGCCTAGACCCTAAACCCGAAACCCTTACTTATTAAAGGGACCCTAAACCCTAAGCCTTTACTTAAAGGAGCCCTAAACCCTAAACCAGAAGTGAAAGCCCCCCGGAACCGCTCGCCTGTCCAGGCTTCACAGCGGAAGTCCCAGCCGGCCTTCTTCAGCTCACCTGTAATGCCAGGGGGCCCGGGGGACGATAATGTAGGGGCCTTAAACGGGTGCCTTTTAAAGGGCTCTTAAAGGGGGGCCATAGGGGTTGCTATGAGGGCTACTATATCGGGTTTAATGTAAGGGCCTTAATACTTCCAATAGGGGTTCTTTTAAAGGGATCTCTGTTTAAAATCCAATTTTCATAGGGTTCCTTTAACGGGGTCCTTATAAGGGTTACTGTAAAGGGATGTATAAGAAACCTATTATAATATAGGGGCCTTAGTAGTTAGAATAGGGGTTCCGTTAAAGGGGTCTATGTAAGGCATACTATAAGGGCTCTATGATGCAGGGGCCTTAATATTTAGACTAGGGTTTGGGGGATATTATACCATATAGTTCTAATAAGGAACCCCCCAACTTGTTACAGGTAATTATTTCGGCCCCACCCCACCACCCCCACCACCACTGTTGGCCCTGTGCTGAAACGCAGAGACCCTATAAACTCCAAGCCCGACCCTGTAGGGCCCTCTTCAAGCCACGGGATACATCCATGATCAGTGTACCAAGACCCATAACAGATTAATCCCCAAAGATAGTAGCCCTTATACCAACCCCTATAGCCCCCCTTTAAGAGCCCTTTAAAGGAACATTTAAGGCCCATAAACCGTAATCTGGGCCCGGCGCCCTCATTAATGTGCTATAGTATGGGATCCCTCAGCCCCATGCCGTCTCCCCTGAATCCCTCAACCCGTCCTCGCCGAGCCTCAAGCTGTGAGATTTGGGAGTTTGCAGTTTGGGCGGCTCGATTTTCGCATTTTTGGAGGCTATAGAGGCCTTGTCCTTGGGGTTTGGTGGGAGTGAGGTGCACGCGGTGTTGGTGTGATGCAGGTTTGATAGCGTGCGGTTTGCTTGGCTGCTTTTGGGCTTGCGCCCTTCGTACAAGGAAGCCCTGGGCCTTGCTTCGATGTGAAAGCTGCTGATGAAAAGCTGTGAGCCCTAAACCACCCTCTACCTAACGAGCACTGTGAGCCTACGCCTACTTGTTGCGCCTAAATCCGAAGCTCATAGCCAAGACTGCAGAGCAAGACACTTCAGTCATCCCGCTCTTAAGCTCTCTAGCCTGTAGCTTATATACTTCCTAGACTGTCAGAACTTCCTGCCTTCGACTTTGGCTGCTTTTGACCTGAACTTAGCCTTGGCTCTCGAAGCCTCAGCCCTAACTTAGGCCCCGAACTCCTTTCCTCACTTGATGCCCAACCCGCACGCCTCTTGCAAAAGGCAAGCAAAGCAGAACAGGCAACACCCAACCGCCCGAACTCTAAAACCCGCAGCCCTCGAACTCCCAAGCCACAAACGCGGGAAGGCAAGCCTAAACGGAACCAGCGAAAGCCCTGTCATGAGGATGGAGTGCTGTCGCCGAGCGGCTTCTTTTGCCGGGCCGCTTGCAATCGGGCCAGGATCCCGGAGCGTTGAGGGTTCCTGTCACGGATCTTGTTCGTCATTGTGGGGTTGCTGCTGTAGATGGTACAAAAGGGGCTGTTTGTTGATCGCATACAGCAGTTTATAGTGGTTTAGCTGTTTCTAGGCCGTAGAGCTTCTGGTTTCTCTGACGGCATCTCTTTGCAGCTGGGACCACGGATGACATAACCGAATCGGATGATCAAGCAGT
Organism: Symbiodinium sp. CCMP2592; assembly: GCA_905221615.1. Classification (NCBI taxonomy): domain Eukaryota; class Dinophyceae; order Suessiales; family Symbiodiniaceae; genus Symbiodinium; species Symbiodinium sp. CCMP2592. The sequence goes on from CAJNDT010000069.1 coordinate 1,289,489, forward strand.
CTTGTCTTCATGTCTGTCCAAGGGGGCCCGCAGGTATTGCTTGCAGTATTTGGGCCTTGGGAGGCTTATAGGCTCTGCTGTAAGGTTTAAGTGTCTTTATGCTCGATTTGCAAATTTTCGACAGAGTATTAGACAAGGCTCCGAAAGCCACTCAACGAAACCTCTAGCCCCCTGAACCCTTGACTCCAGATCCGATTTCGTCAAACTCGAATAGAAAACCCCCAGGTGCCCACCGTCAACTTCGCTGCCAGATGCTGAGAACCTGCAGTCGTTTAGGTTTGCGAGTTTACGAGGCGACTGCTTCCCGAAATGACGCTGCTGGTTCCACCCACGGGGGCCAAGCTCCTAAGGTCCTTCTAAGTTCCGCTTGTTTCAAGGGAGACGCAGGATTTATACGGGAGTTTCCGAAAAATCTTGGTACCTTATTTTGGGGTCCTTATAATAAGGATCCCACTATTTAGGGTACTCTATTCGGGTCCCCTATTCTCGGAAGCTCCCATACGGCAAGCGCGAGCATCATGAACTCAAGATATCGCAGCATCAAAGGCTACGGACCTAGGGTAAAGTGTGCATGAACCTTTGTACCTACTCACGACCACACACGACCACCGCTACTCTGAGGGATCCCGAAGAATGCTGAGTGTTGAAAACGACGCCTTCACGGACTTCCATGTAGGTCCGTAATTATCTTAGAACGACCCACGTGCACTCTCAACCGTTCGGGTCTGAGGTGGTGTTCCAAGAGTTGGGGATTTGGTTTCTGCTTGGGAGCATATCAAGCTAGACGCAGTGATGGTGTCTGGGTCGAGTGACAAGGTAGTTACACTAGTCTTTCTCCCAGGCTTGGCAGGCGGTTTCTGCCATACTTGGTGGATTGGGTTTTATACGTTTCTGATCAGGTTGCGGATGAATATCGTGGTTGCCTAGCTTCTCCAATCTGGAGTCTCTCTGAATCACGCTGGACCTGTCCGATATGCAGAGGATGCATTCTCACGACTCGAGCTTGCAACCGCAACCCCTCATCTTGCATTCCCAGGAAGCCCCTTGCCCATGCTTAACCCAAACAAGGCCCAAGTCCGTAAACCCTGGTCCCGAGATACTCAGATAATCTCATAGACCCTAGACCTGGTGCCTCGAAACCACACAAAGCTCATTCCTAAGGCCCCCACAGCCTGTCTGTTAAAGCCCTAAAGCCAGGATCAGCCTCTCCTGGTGCAGTGCGCCGGAACGTTGCACAACCAGACCTGCGAGCTGCCATGCGTCGGAGGACGGTGACTCGTGACTATCATACATGAGAATATATATATATATATACATACATAATTGCATGTGCGTCTTCCTTTTGAATCTGTTTCTATCTACAGCCAGAAGCCGAGCTTTGAGTCTACACTGCGAACCGTGAACGGAGAGCACTTTCCTTTGTACTGTAATAACCCTGCTTGTTGGCCCCAAGCGGCTTCACTCGGATTCGAGCGATAACCCGACAATCGCCCACGATCCGGCAACCTCTTGGCTAATCTGTTTTAATCTACAGCTCACACCCAACGAGGACATGTGAAGAGCGGGGACTTGGTGTGCAACGCCGGATGCTCAGCACTGATGGGTCGTTCAGGCTTTAGTTAGGGTTCTACTAGGTGCTTAGACAGAATCGATGGTGTTTTGGGACGTTTGCGCATTTTTTATGCATGTATGTACAGCATGTGCAGTCTTTAGATCGCTTTTATTCCGCACAGGATCTGAAAAGCTGCTGCTCTGTGACCCCATCGTAGATTGTCCGTGATCGTTTATCCCTGTAGACCCAAATAGTAGACCCGCGACCGATGGCCCCAAACGCTCGAACACACCAAGTATGGTCATTACTGTCATCCTGTCTCCTCTTGTTCCTTTTGAGGCCTATGTCCTATGTCATCGTACGGAAGTCGACAACTATTCTGCCTATTGCCTGTTACACTGCTCAAGGCGCCCAGTAGCCCTGAAACCCACAGCCCAAGGACGGCATCTTCAGCAATGCATCCTGCATCAAGCTTTGCTATGAGCCGCCCTTCGTGGCCAATGCTTTGCCGGCCCCTACCTTGGTCGGATATATGGGTGATTGTCAAAATTATGGTCCCTTTTGGGGTCCTTGTTATGATACGGCACCTAATATTTAGGGTACCCAAAAACGGGCCATCATTTTGACAACCACCCATATACGACAATGAAAGTAAAGGGTTGGGGTATACGCCAGATATCCGTTTCACTTGAAGGTTGAGGGCTCAGGCTCTGGAGATTTTAGAACTTTTGTGTTTGGGCCCTGGTCGCTGGAGGTAACGCATCGATGCTGCAACATAGTTAGAGGATTTCTATGGCTATATGAGGCTCCATGAAAACTGAGGACACCCACACCCAAAGCGCCACTGTCGTCTAGAAAGACAGAACTCGGGACCTTCAGTGTTTCTGGGTTTTCGGTTGGTGTTTCCGAGCGCTTGACCTTGTCGCTTGCGGCTCCGGATCCCAGGGGCCTCAGCTCTACGGTTTAGGGTTTAGGGTCTAGGGTTTAGGATTTAGGGTTTAAGGTAATCGCTGTACAGTCAGAGTCTTTCGCTTACCTGTGGTTAGTAGGGAATGGAGGAATGGGGTACAATTACAACTACTATTTACTACCAGTCTTCCATTCCCTACTAACCAAGGTAAGTTATGTAGACCATTCCGAAGCTTGGCCTAAGTTTGGGCACGCTAGACCCCAGAATCCCCTGACCTGTAGAAGCCTTAGGCCCGCCCCCCCCAGGCCCTAGCCGAAAAAGACCTCAAGAGCTTGGAGTTTCCTCAACCCGAAACTCGCTAAGCCCGAATCCCTGATAACCCTACACTTCCTTCTCCCTAAAACGCCCTCTACCACCCGAAACTCCTGAACCCCATAAGCCTTATAAGCCCTTAAGTGCCCTGGAAAACAGGACGTGCCTGGGATTCATCAAACTAAGGGCCAGATACCTATCTCTTGGGCCGAACCTCTTGCACCTTTACCCAGCTTGCTGCCCTACACCTGCGCGGTGAGGTCCCAGCAATTACATAATCCCAGCTTAACTGCCCGCGGGCACTTCTCGTCCTCAACAACAACAACAAGAGCCCATGGGCCGCTAACTCCTTAGGCTTCGACGCTCAAACCCTGTCAAGCCCCACAAAAACAAGGAGAAGCAACCACAGAAGCGCCCCAAACTAGTCCCCAAAGTAGTTGTGGATGTTAAGTCTGCTGCATCTTTGACTGAGATCCTCGGCTGTAGCGGGCGTCCATCGGGAGCCATCTGCGAGATCCAATGACCGGTACTCAGGGTTCGGGTCTAGAAGCTGACCACAGGGCCGCTAATACTCAGGAGAGGGATGTTGCACTCATTGCGGTTATGGTATAATATGGTAGTGTAAAGGTGTAACGATTATGTAGGGGGTGCATGCGGTATATGATGCTACATGTATATTGGGAATCCCTGCGGAAAAGGTCACGGGAGCTCTGATGCTCTTGTCTTGGGATCTCGATTGCCCTTGTTGACTAAGAAAAGCTTCAACCGCAACCCGCAGCCTGTAAGGTAAAAGCCGAGAAAGTTGGAATATGATTATCCTAATAACCTATGGTAAATTATAGGGTATCCTACCATGAAACCATATTCCAACTTTCTGGAGTTCCCTGTAAGTTCGCCAGCTTGCTCTGGGCTTCAAGGTGTGCTCTTGGTGTCAAGGGAGATGCCCCCCCGAGTTCATGCCCTAAGCCATACGGTATGACTCCAAACACACAAGTCCGAAGCCCAAACGCAGCCGCAAGCTCGGTGGAGTCCCAGATTTCGGGATTTTAGCAGGGCTCTCGGCTTCAATTGCACAGCAGCAGCAAGGGCAAGAATAAGCTGCAGCCTACGATAGAAGCGTCAAGGTGTGTTCCTGGGGTTTGTCAGATGAATCAATGATTGCTGGGGTTTGAGGAGTACGATTGAGGCTTGGGCCTCAAACCCGGCCGGAAGACCTCATCCCCCAATCCGAACTCGTTCGGATGTGGTGTTTTTTGTGTTGGGATGGTTTGCGGCTTCAGCCTTCCCAGTAAAGGCTTGAAGTTTGCGGGTGGGTTGGGGTTCAGGGTGCTTCGGTTCAGGGGATACGGGTTAACCTACCAGGTGCGGATGGCTTCTCTCCCCCTCCTGCACAGTCGACAGCTTCGCTGGCATGCATTGAAGTTGTTGACAGCATATTCAAGGTTGCGTCGATGATGGAGGGCCTTAACATCAAATGTGTGGGATACTCGTACTACATGTTCATCACCGCGGACACCTTAGGTTCGTATTTGGTCTTTGGGTTTGGTGTGGTGCCTGCAGCATTCGGGGCCTCGAAAGCGTAAGTGAACAGTGGGATCTTAGGGGTCACGATATCATTCTGACTTTCGATTATCACTAATGCTACCATTACAGGCTACTCGTTTTTAGTAGCCGCCGTCCTTTGTCACCAAAGATGTTAAACTAATCATATCGCGAGTCCTCGGAATCCTACGAAAAGCTGAACCGTCAGAAGAAGGAAGGCCAGCATGACCTGTGACTGCCGAGTCGGATGTGTTGAAGTTCAACGTCAGTGAACTTCACACAAAGTTATGAGCAAGTTTGATTCTTCAGCTAGGCCGCTTCAAGAATGTGAAAACCCTATGAGCCTATGAGATATGGAACCGGCTTCGGAATCAGATTCCCACATTCGGACACAGGGTTCAGGTTTTTGTTTTCGGATATTAGGCGTTTACGGCGGTGCGGGGTTTAAGGTCCATGGGTTCTGGAAAATTGACCTAGAGGTCTTATCCCTCGGTCAGCAAGGAGCTTCCCCTAACCTAAGTACAATCCATAAGTGCTGACGCCACCTCGTCAACCCACAATTGCGCTCAAAACCTCTGGCCCAGAAGATGCCCTGAAACTAAGCCCCTCAAACCCTACCAACCCCCCCAACCGCCCAAAGCTCAACAAGCCTGCCGTGACAGGCGATTTGCTCTGACGGGATTTGGTCCGAGGCTGTATTTCGTGGTTTCGTCTTGAGTTTGATCTTTGGAGGGGTTGGGACTTCAAATGCTGTGCTTTAGGGTGTAGGGTTTTAGGCTTTGGGGGACTTCAGCGCTTAAGCTGCAGGGATTCAGGATTTTGGGACCATGCTTTGCGAACGTCTTCTCCTTTAGGATTCTGTTCCACGACATTGGCCCAGGTGTCATTTCTTTTTGGTGTGTTCGTTCGGTTTTCGAGGTCGTTCTGTTGGCAGGTTCCGCCTGTTCTACCCCGAGTTTCGAGTTATATCCGACGAGCCAAACTCTTGTCTTACAGGTTGAAGTATGTCCAAGATCACCAAAACTACTGCTGCCCAAACTCAGCCCGCTCAACCCTAACTCCCAGATCAAAATTTATAAACCTGAGGCACTGTACACACACCCTGGGACACAAGAGCCCAAAATGTAACCCTGTGCCCCTAGACGCCAGTTCCCTAAAGCCCAAAATCGTAGCTCAAAATTCGCATAGAACCCTTCAATCACAACGCAATTACAAAGCCATACATAGATCACCCTTCTTAAGCCGTTGAAAACTCTTCTGGAGAACCTTTGCAGAGAACCCTCACAGACCGCTTAGGCGGCCCTGAACTGACGGTCAGGTGCGTTGTTTGCAGAAGTGTCCAGCTCCAACGGCCGTGGATCAGGCCTTCGGAGTGCAGGGCGCTGATGTGACTCCTTAATATGAAAGGTCTCTTAAGGGTTTCGATAGGGTTCTACAGGGCTGCACGGGGTTTTGGCCGGTTTCAGAGGATTCTGCAAGGTCTCTCTATGGGGTCCTGAGTACGTATAGTGGTGAGTAGTGATCACGTCCCGCTTTTATTAAACACACCCCTAATATTTCATAAAACACACTGGTGCGAATCCTTCCGAAATCACCCCTGCCCTTTAAAACCTAATTTGCATTAGGGGGGTTCGGAGCAAGAGCAGGAGCAAGAGTAAAGGCAAGGGCAAGAGCAGGAGGAAGAGGGCCGAAGTCCCTGAAGACTTTGGAGAATGGGTGTACCTAGGAGCTCCATAGTAGTTCCTTTTGGGGGCTCATATTATATTAAGAGTCCTACAAGGTAATCCCAAAAAGGAGCTACTATGGAGCCTATGGGTAGTTGCTGTCGACAGCGCCGCCTCAAAAAGCGTCCAGTAAGATACTTTTCGTCAATGCAGCTTGCACCATCTATCTCTTTCAATTGTGCACAACCTGCAGCGAAGGCTTAGTCTGATCACAAACCCGAGTGCCCCAAACCCTCCTGCATGCGTTCAGTTCCCTACAGGGTATCGGGCTTCGATCTCGTGACCTGAAAGGACAGTGAAGCCCGAACTCAACTAATTGAATGTTCAAGCAAGGCCCCAAGCCCTGAACTCTAGCCGGCAGCCGGAACCTGGAACCCTAAGCCCGAAAGTTAGGAATACTGCCTCCTCAAACAGTGAGCCTGAGTGCAAGAACCGTCAAACCTGAATCCTTAACTTAACTGCTAGAAATCCTATGACTTAGATAAGCTGATTGTCTTGCCGTGCAGGCAACGCAGAGCTGCTTGGAGGGAAGCTCGGTTCCGAGTGCGGGCCTTTGGTCACCGAATGACCGCAGGGGGTTTACAAGGGCGGTATGCGAGTTGTATCAGGTTCTTTACGCCGCCTAGGTAAATTACAGTTCGGGGCCGTATGCTTAGATTCTTGTTGCCGGGCCGTGTCTCTGTCTATGTTTCTACATGGACTCATCCGAGCTACTGTAAATTATAAGTCCTGTAGTTAAGTCAAAACCGTGTTGAGGGTCAACTTGGTCTGATACAATCGGGGGTCTGAAGAAACAGCAACAATAGCCTCTGTTTACAGGACCTAGATCCGACATGCCTCTTCTTTGAAAGCTAAACGACGCCAGACGACCTGAGCACAAATTGCCAACCTGAACAAAAGAACACCCCAACGCCTCAAAGTGTTCGACTCCGAAGGTGGTGGGACCTGCACACCCGCCTGTCGTGAGGGCTTGGAGTGAGAGCCCTGGCGTGCGCTTTTCGGATAGCCTTCCTGTTCTGGGGCGGCTTACATGTGGTGTTGGAGTTTCGAGGATTCAAGGGGGGCAGGGTGCAGGAACTCGCATTGTAATTGTTAGGTTTAGGCTCAGGAGTTCAGGGTTGAGGTCTTTACGGTTTACCATTGAGAGATTGAAGCCTTTTGGAATGTAGGGCTTTGCTTTGCTTGTTTTGTGTGCTTGTTTTGGGTTTGGGCTAAATGAGGTTGTGGTTGGGTCGTTTCTGCGGCGAGTGCATTCATTTCAGTTTAGTTTTGTGGCTTGATTGGCTTGAGACTATTGATGTTCTACATGTATAGCGGCCTAACTAAGATCCCTCAAGCAAGGGTCGCAAGTGCCCAGGCTGAATGCCCCTAGGTTGTGCAACTGCAGGTTCCGTCGACCCGAGACGCCTATCGTAGCAGAGGCTAGCGCGCCAAGGACCGTAAAGAAGAAACGCTGTAGACCCAGACAAGACCCAGAGCTCTAAAATCCTAAAGCCCCAAACTCCACCGATTTGGCGCTTGGGTCAGTTGGTGTGGGTGATCATCGGAGGCCTCAAAAGGTGGGATGAAGGTAGGTGGGATTTTCACAAATAAAAGTCCTTGTATAAGGGATCCTTACTTCTACCTACCTTCATCCCACGTTTGGAGGCCTCCGGTGATCAGCGATTTGGTTTTTGAGGGCTGCAGGAATCGTGGAATCCGAAAGAGTTGAAGTGTTGGGATCAGAACTGGGTTCCTGTTACCACAATGCAGCAACCCCATTACTACAGATCCCTATTATAGTAACTTAAATCAAGTTCGCAAACGAGAGAGAACCCAGCTAAGCTCCATCATAAGAGTCTTGTCCTTCCTTGAACTTTGAACTCCCGTGGCGAAGCCCTGAACCCCAAGGGTCGGGACCGTAAGGGAGCTCTTCGAAGCGGCTCCCTAACCCACTATGGTCGTGAGGCCGCCAAAGTTTCGAGATACCCAGGCGCTCAATATCGATTTAGCTTTTAGGGCCTAGGGCCGTTATAGGGTTTGGGGTGGTAAATCCCACATATGCCTGCAAGGCCCAGCGAGGATGCGCTTTCGTGCACGGAGGGGGTCCTCTCGCCTCCCACATTCAGCCTCCCGCTTGAAGAACTGTCGGGCCGGCTACCTGTGAATCGTAGAACCTTCCGCTGGAAGGATTAAGCCAAAGTTATGGCCTCGTAGCCTGCTATTTTGTGGGGCTTGGGCTGCCGGTATGAGGGCTTATGCTTGGGGGGTAACATAATAGTTCATGGTTTCGCGAGAGGTTCGGTTGCAAATGGTATCTTCCGTAGAGAGCTAAATCCATGATTGCAAGGTTCGACCTGCTTGGCTCCATAGTAGCTCCTTTTTGGGGTTCATATATAGAATCCTATAAGGCAATCCCAAAAAGGAACTACTATGGAGCACCTGGGTAGAGTTCGTGTTTGCGATGTGTTTTCCCTCTCTGGCATCGGATGTGTGTTTGCATGCATGTTCAGGTTGTGTGGCCCAGTGTGAGTCTTGTGGTTTTAGAAGAAGTGGTCTCTAGATGGAGCTCGAAACAAGCCGTTATCGGACAAGAAAAGACAATGATGAGCAGTAAATACTGGTAGCTGCTTACGGGCGCAGCCTTGACACCCAAGTCGCACTCACTGCAAAAACCGCGGCCCCCACCTTCAACCTCGAATGCACCTTTCACCCCAGCCATCTCCCGCAAAAGAAGCAAAGCTCGTACATGTGCCACTTTAAAGACAGCGTACAAAACGAGCCAAGACGAACAAATCGTGCTGTTCCCACAGGACTCTGGGTTTTCGCAAAAGTAGGGGCCCTACTGTATCATCGAGTAACCGCTACTTGATCTGCCATTTCCAGTCTGTACATTTGGTATGGTTTACACCCAAACCCGATTCATTTTGAGTCATTCTGACAATTCGGGCTCCCATGTTATGCGTGCACTCAGGCTGTGGGCGGACTTGCGGTACAGTTGGCCAATCCCTGAGCTCGGCAGTGCCGGACATCGCTGACTTTTCTCTTTTGGGCGGTTTTCTCTGTAAGGTTTTGGGATTGTAGTGCAGGGATTCTAGGCCTTGGTTTTGTTTTTGTGGTTGGGCCTCTGGGTTGTAGGCTTTACGGCTCCAGAGATTTGGTTTACGATATGATATAGACTGATACAGACATGAAAGATCTGGCATTTGAAGAGGTGTTCCGGGTTTCAGTGAGTTAATCCAAAGCAACCTTCGTTGGCCCGGACATGGCCCGGCCCAGCGCATGCTCAAAAAACCGAAGGCCTTAAATCTGCACCCTATACCTCCTTTATGAAAGCCGAACACGGCCTCTACCCGCCCCTCTGAATTCGACTCGCAACACGGCAAGCCCTTGGCATTGCGCTGTAGATGCAATGTAGATCCTGAAGCGGAAACCTACGCCTTAAAGCCTAGGGCCTAGACCACTGGACCCGAGAACGGACATCTAACAAGCTCAACCGCAAAGCATTGAGACCTCAGGCAGCATCGCCAATGCCGTTCCCCAAAGCCTCGACGCTTGCACGGGTCTACGCTACGGCAAGGCCGGAGAATTTGCCGGGCCCATCTTAAAACTTCTTGTGGTTCTTACTTTTGTTGCTGTTTGCTCCTCCTGCCCCTGCTGCTTTCGTTACTTCTGCTGCTGCTGTTGTGGTTGGGATTGTGGGTGTGATTGCTGTGGCTGCGGCTGTGGTTGTGGTTTGATTGTGTGCAGTTTCCTGTTCTCTTTTATGGCATCTTCAATTCGGGATCCTCCGCACTGCAGATCAGTTTATGTGTTCTAAGGATGAGGTTCGGGGCTTGTACATTTGTACATGATCGATTTCATCCTCGCTCTTTGCCGCTGGCTCCATGGGAAGTGGATTCCAGTATGAATACAACAATCGCAAGCGATTCTGCAAAAGGCTGACACTCTGATTGTTCTGTGATACCTTTTTTGCTTCGAAGCCGGGGCCGGATCGCCTTGATCTCAATCGCTGTGATTGGCAAACCCTCTGGAAAACACCCGCGTTGTCACGGCTGATGCAACTTGTGCATTCCTTACAGGATCCCGAAATCCGGCGATCCCACTTGCAAGATCATAGTGTTGTCCTTGCGGTCGTGATCGCGGTCATCGTCATGGTGGTACTGGTGCTGGTGCTCCTTGTCGTTAACGTTGTTACTGTTAATGGTTGGTTGGGCAGCTTGATCTCGAGGTAAAGACTCACGAAAAGAAACCTCATCTTCAGGAAACCGCATACTTGTAGCTGATTGCGGACTACTCGCTGCCCTGCCGCCAGGTGTGCATGCTGCAGTGCCAGACCGGATTTCGTTCCTTGGCATCTTTGCAAAAGCTTCCGCTACCTGTCCATACCCAAGCTTTAGGTTCGGACAAGGGTTTCTCCGTAAACCTTTAACCCTAAAGCTGGAATACTGTAAAGACTACAGCCCTGTAATCGAAGCCACGAGGATTTGTCCGAGGCTTGTGCCGTGAGCGTCGTGGTTTAGGTTGAGTCACTAGATTAACGAGATCAGTTTCAGGCTTGGGTCCTAGAAAAACCGACAGAATACTTATTTGTATAGAATGCTTGCGTCACAGCCCTGCACATCATAGATGTGATGTCTTGTGCGAAGCCGCCTGAGGAACCAGGCAATTTGACGTTACCCGGTACCCCGAACTGAAACCCCACCCCCCTCTCGAATCCACCAAGTCCCCGAAACCCCTGGTGGTACCAATTCTGCACCCTATAATTTCATGAACCGTAATGAAGCCCCAAAGCTCTTTAACCTGAAGCCTGAGCGGCCTCAACCCTAAACCCCGACGAAGCCCTGCCTCTTTTTTTCCCGACACTCCGAGGCGCCACCGCCGACCTGCTTTGCGGGAACTTGGGCTGGCAGCAGCACGTTCAGATCCGGCTCCGTGGGCCCGGTCCTCTGACTGTGGGAGGGTTTAGGGGGGGGGTCAGGGTTTAGGAGAGTTTAGGGTTGAGGGTTTAGGAGGGTTCAGGGTTTAGGAGAGTTTGGGGCTTTGGGCTAAGAGTTTTGTATGTTCTTTGCTTGCGTGTGCTAGGCCGTCCTGAGGGTTGGTGGGGGAGACAGGGATCTCGGCCTCCCACTTCTATAAGGGATTTACAATCGGGATCTGTAATTAATAGGGTTTGTAGATGCAGGTAGATGTACCGCTTCTCCGCAGCCTCTGAAGGCTGAAGTTGGAGCAGAGCTCCATGCGAACTGCCATGATCGGCAGAAACCAGCATGATCGGCAGAAGCCAGCAAGGTAGCACTAGCACAGGCTAGTTCAAAGAACAGCACTTCGTGTTGCCGTCGCGTAGAGAAACAAAGCGTTCGCTGTAAGCCCATGGTGATTCCCACCCGGTCTGCTCAGAAGTAGAACCACTTTCGACTACGACATGGCTACGAACGACTTTACAAACCCAAATCTTCGAGATCTTCCTGATCGTCAACAGGTTATGAGTAGCCCAAGCGCTGCTACCGCGCCGACACCGGAGGAGAGGGCGCAGACCCCTTTGATGAATGGAGTCCAAGCTCCCCTCCGAGGACCAAGTGACATTGACGACGAAGTGAGATCGTCGCCAATGACATTCGGCCCAGCAGCCCAACCTCTGCGAGCCCACCTGAGTGGGCAGCCAGGAAGTATCCCGGCTGCTCCGACAATTCCACAGACTGGAACAGCTGGACGTGGATTCTTGGTTGGCCCAGAGGGACAGGAGACCAGGTCTGAGCGAACTCAGACCCAGGAGCTTAACGCTGGAGAAGCAACCCCGGCCGCGCAGGGAACAGTTCTGACGGAAATTCGAGGACAAGTTAGAGCAGAAGGCCCTGAGGTTACTGGAGTGCTGTCTGGCATGATGCGAGCAGTGCAGACACTGCCCGCCACCGTGGAGACAATGGTGACTCGAGCTGCTTCAGTGCGGTCAGCTGGAGCGTCAGGTGGAAGACCGGATGATAGCGTGGAGTATGCATCTGTCCGGACGTCGAATCCCGGAGCTGGACCTACGGTTCCCCCTTTGGAAGGAGGAATTCCTCAGGGTGGCCTATTTGATCAGCAAGCCCTGGAACGACTTCAGAGGATGCAGGAACAAGCTCCCCTCTTGTATCCGAGTGATTCCCCGGCGCTTCCAAGACCACCGTCGGCCACGTCGAGTGACCTGCAAGCAGAGGTACGACGCCAGTTGTCAGATATGATGAGGCTCAGAGATGAGGAGAGTAGAAGACTTAGGGCCCAGGTAGAAGCTTTGTCTTACGAAAACCAGAGCCTGAGGCTCAGGATTGAAACTGGTGTACAGGAACCCACGCAGTATTCAAGACCTGAGGGTTATGGGAGTTTTGGGTTTCCTAGCTTTGGTTGGTTTGGAAGAGGATTGGGATCTCTGATGGGCCCCTCGCGTTCCCTTCGTGGCCTGGATTCGGCCCATGGAGGGACTCCTCCAAGACCTCCCTTTGAGCCACCTGCACCGCCCCAGGTCCTGGACTTTTACCACCAGCCTTCGGCTCTTGCGCATCAGGAGACTCAGGCACTCCAGGCATTGCAGCAGGACCCTAGCAATGGCTATGGCGCCTCCCGCAACCCTAGGGGTCCTAGTGGTTTAGGTCCACCGCCTAGTCCTGTAGGAGTGCCAACGATCCCTGAGACACCCCAGGATACTCTATATGGGAATAGGGGTGTAGCTCAACCCTTAATGAGTCCCGAAGCACCCCAAGACCCTCCGAGGCCTCCAGTTCAACCCTGTGTACCTGTGAACTCACAGGAGGAGAGCCCATCAATGCCAACATATCCCTCCGAGCCACTGAACCAAGCGCCGCAATACTCTACGAATCCAACAGCCCCGGCAGGTACTACAGCCCCAACCGGGGCGTCACCGCATCCAGCGGAAGGAGGTGCGAGCTCGCCAGGGCTGGATCCAATGAGTATTGTGCTTACGGGTATGGCCCAGCTTCAGAGCGTAGTGAGCGAGTTGGCAAGCCCGAAGGCCGCAGAGAAACCAGAGGTTATCAAACCAGGGGTACTGTCGTTGCCAGAACTCCCGAGCCATAGCCCTGAGTCGTGTTTAGCCTTCGCTGATTGGCTACATGTGACCAAGCCGGCGCTGGCAGATGTCAGCGATACCTCGGAGCGGTTATGGGAACTGACCTTAGAGGAAGCGAATGCATGGTACGCAAACTATTTGAAGTTAGGACCCCTAGAACGCTTAACCTCTAAGCCTAAGCCCTCCGCCGAACTGAGCCAACCAAAGTGGGCCCGAGTCTCACGCCGTATAGAGTCTATGATTAATGCTGCGTGCCCAAATCCCGTTCGCGAGGAAGTCTCGGCCTCTAGGACCTCCGGACTTCTCCCGCTTGTCAGCAAACTGTTTGTAATATACGGTCCTGGCAGTATAACGGAACGCGAACTGGGCCTCAAGCATATCTCAGACCCCCCGGCTTGCACTGGAGTCTTTGACTCCATAGAAGCGCTAAGACGATGGAAGCGCTGGTGCGGGCGCATGACGGAGCTCGGTGGTGTGTTACCTGACAGTGCTATTCAGATCCGAGCACTCACGAAGATCACCCGTGGAGTGTTGTCCCAACATCCGGATGCTGCGTTCCGAATCAATCTGACCAGGGCCGAACTTCAGGTTGACTTGGTTCCGGATAGTGACAAAGTAGCCAAACTCCATGCACGGATGTTAAGTGAACTAGAGTCGATGGCTCATCGTGGTGAGAAGGATCGTGAAAGGGCACCTAAGGACCAAGCAACCCCACCTCCTACTCCTGCAAAGGTAAAGGGTGTAGAGGCGCAGACCCCACATGATAATTCCCCAGGGGGAAGGCCGCCAAAACCTCCAAAGTCGAGCCCTAAGGGACCTCCCAACCCTAAGAGCGGTGAGCAGCCTGGCCAAGGCACAGGAAGGGTGCCATGCACTTTCTATACTGGGGTCAATGGCTGTAAGAAAGGCAGTGAATGCAAGTTTGAACATAACTGGGCTGCCTTCAGTCAAGCTGAGAAGGCTGCAAGGTGCAAGGCATGCGGATCAAAATCCCATAAGGTTGCGGACTGTAAGGCTGGAACAAAGCCTGATGATAAGCCTAAGGCCCGACCTCAAAGAGCGCCGAACTTGCCAAAGGGAACCTCAGACGATGCTCCCTCGACGCAGGCTCAGGCCCCATCGAGCGACGGAGGTCAGCATATCAAGAGTATGCTGGCCGATGCAGCCAGGTTTCTCCAAATGCGGGGGCCCAGCCGATCCCGGCTTCTCCGGCCACGAGCACTCCTAAGGCAGCGGCACCAACCATGGTGCAGGGCACCCCGGTAACATTGGCTTCCTTGAGTGCCCAGTTGGATAATCTGAGAGCCATGGTAGGGAACCCAGAGGTCCGCACCTGTAGGGTTGATCCTTATGGGGAAATTGAGAGTAGTTTGGAGAGCCTGATCCGAGACCAGGCCTGCCTACGCAAGACTGTGGAAAGGTATGAGGCTAAGGTCTGTGAGGGTTGCCCACCAATGCCTTCCATTTCCACTGCCCTGCTGGACAGTGGGGCGACGCATGCGGTTGTCCCCTACCGCCCCGACCTGGGCAGCCTAGATCGTGTGCCCGTCACTTTAGCAGGTGACGCCAAGGAAGAGTGGTGGAGAACCCAGGGAGGTACGTTGGTAATCCCGCCTAGTCAAGATGGTAGCATGCAGGCTTCTCGGGGTCAGACTATCTTACCGCTCGGAGCCTTGGTCCAGCACCTGGGCTGCCAGGTGACGTGGAGTAGACGTAAGGGACTCAGGGTCTTGCACCCGACCTTAGGTACACTTCAGACTGGAGTGTCGGGAAATACGTGTCCCTATGTGCAAGAAACCCAAGCCCTCCAACTCATCGCGGAACTTGAGCAGCGACGCCTGGACCAGCTAAGACAACAGGTGGATACTTTACAGTGCTGTATTCAGGGCACTATGGCCCCACCGGATCCCACAGAGGCACTTAGCAGGTATGCAAGGACAGGAGAAAGGTGTGATCTCCTATCTGCCATCCTCGCCCAACCGTACCTACAAGGCGTACCAGAGGCCCTGCTTGCGGATCTTGCAGAGTCAATACCTATAGGTGGGGTAGATGTTGGTAGGGCAATGCTAAAGGGGGTTCCTCTAAAGAGAGCTTCTAGGCGTGCCCTCCTAGCAAACCCCAGTTGGGTAGTGCACCTGTGCTCAGGGCCGCCAAGGCCTGAAGATCCGATTGCCCAATGGTGTGCTGAGGCTGGAATGATGTTCCT
Organism: Symbiodinium sp. CCMP2592; assembly: GCA_905221615.1. NCBI lineage: Eukaryota > Dinophyceae > Suessiales > Symbiodiniaceae > Symbiodinium > Symbiodinium sp. CCMP2592. The sequence goes on from CAJNDT010000069.1 coordinate 1,304,777, forward strand.
CCCCATTGATCTTCTGCAAAAGGGGGGAAGGGGCTGGGATTTGACTAAGCCAGGGTCCGTTTGGAAAGTCCTCCTATGGGCTGCCGCTACTGGTAAGGTTGCCGCAGTGTTCGCATCACCACCAACTGAGTGTTCAGGAAGGAAAGAGAGGTTGCACCTCCAGAGTCGGATCCTGTGGTCCCTGGCTTCTGCAGTAAAGGGTGCGGGAATTCCGTATTTGGAGGAGCTCGCAAGGCCCCCTTCTGAACTGTCTGAGACCTTCCGCTGCTGGTCTGGTACTAGCACAATAACTCTGTACCAAGGAGCACTTACTCAAGACTACGAGCGCTTTACAAGGGTCATGACCAATTTGGATTTATCCTTCTTGGGAACCCTCCCAAGGGATGGAGCTTCTTCACCGCCGCCAAAGGGGCGTGAGTGGACCTTGGAGTTCAGGAAGGAAGTCGTGAATGCACTCAGGGGAAGGCCTTCAGGTCAGTCAGTCGAAGAACTGGATAGGATCATTTCGGAGGCCCGCCTACAGACTGAACCGAGTGTTAATGCGGCAGAGCAAACCACCTTCCGGGACCAGCTCGAAGCTGAGGCTCTCCGCCGCGCATTTGAGGAGGAGAGTGTGCTCGGTGATGATGATGATGAGCACTTTGACGTACAAGGAGTCCTGGCTCCTCGAGCCTCGGAGCCCGATGATGGTGTCATAGCTAGTGATGTGGCAAACCCAACTGTGAGAGGTCTAAATGGTGATGAGGTGCCTCCCGAGGTGGCTAGTGATCATGAAGATGTGCCGATGCCGGATCCTCACCCTGACCCTAAGGATGGGAGCCCTAAGCCTTTGAGCCCTGATACTGAACGGTGGCGACAGCATATCCTCAACGGTCATCTGCCGTATCGACGAGATTGCCGCCAATGTGTAGAAGGGGCAGGGTTAGGGGTGTTCCACAGACGCGTCAAGCATCCGAGATCGTTTGCGCTGTCGGTCGACCTTTTCGGCCCCGTTCCTTTGTCTGAGGCAGGACGCGACGAGACTTGCATCACCGGCAAGAATCTCTTAAGATACGCTCTGGTAGGTGCGTTCAGGGTGCCTCGCTCGGTTCTAAAACCAAGGGATGGAGTAGATGGCATAAGGGATTTGTTCAAAGGGGTTGAGTCCTCTGAGCCACCACCTGAGAATGAGTTGGCTGAATACGAGCCCTCGGAGCCCTCCGAAAACCTTTTCCCAGAGCTCTTTGATGATGAGCCACCACCATTGCCACCTCCTTCCCATCCACCGCAGCTAAGCCCCAACATCAGTGCCACAGCGTGTGAGGATCTAGTACCACAATCCCTTTTGTCAGAGCAGGACCTTCCCGCTGATGAGGAAGGTATGAAGCAGATAATTGAGGAGTTGCGTGAACCTGTCGACCAGGTCCTCCTACGATACTGCATACCGCTGAGGACGAAGTCCGGTGCAGAGGTCACAGAGGCGATCCAGCGCATGATTCTTGAAATCAACCAAGCCTACCCGGTATTGAGTATTCATCATGATCCGGGCACAGAGTTCTCAGCGTCCGCATTGAGCAGATGGCTAGCCGAACATGGGGTGCGAACCCAGCATTCCCTTCCGACTGATAAGAAGGGTAATGGCCTCTCTGAGAGGACAGTAGGTTGGGTCAAGTCTAGAATCCGCACGCTCCTGAAGGCTGCTAAACTTTCTGTGGAGTGGTGGCCACTCGCTGCGAGATGGGCTGTTTCCAAGCATAATGCCCTCATCACTGGAGGGCCAGATATCCCGGCCTTTGGGCAGCAGGTCCTCCATAGGATTAAGCGCCCCGCGGACGGGGTGAAACAACTCATGGAACGATGGGTGGAAGCTAGATATGCGGCCCCTCATAGGTCGGTTACGGACGGCCATGTCCTTATAACGTCATCGGGCAACCTGGTGGCTTCAAAAGGGTTTAAGTCTGAACTAATTGATCCAACCAAGCTAGAACAGCTAAATATCCCTATCCTTCAGGAGGAGGAGGATCCCGATGATCCCCCCTCTGACCGCTTTGATGAGTATGGCAAACCTTTGAAGAGGATAAAGGGAAAATCTGCTGTTCGGTTTGTTGAGTATACCCCGACCCAATCTTCCGAGGAGGTTTCGAGGGAACTTCTGATAGCTCAGGATTACAGCTTGAATGCGGTGCGCCAAGTTCTATCTGCAGTGACTCAGGAGGAGAAGACTCCAGAGGATCGGCGAGGCATTGTGGAGGATCGACAGATCTTCGGAGCATACTGCCATGGGGGCCTTCGAGGAGTAACCACTCGGACCAAGGGTAAGCCCCTTACAACCCGCTTTCTCAACCGTGTCCTCGCCACCAGACTTGCGCAGCATACTAGTGAGAAGAGCCCCACGTGGGCCTCCATAATGCTAATGAGGGCCGGGAACGTAGAGGTTCATAGGGACTGGAGGAATGAGTGGGGAACCTTGAACTACACCATGCATGTGCCGGGTGAAGTCCAATTGTGGGTTGAGACTCCCACTAATAATCCTGTAAGGGACTCTAAGTTGCCTGACCCTTCCTGGGACCCAGCTGAAACCAGGGCCCTCACCGAAGTCCCACTAGCCTTTGATCCCCGCCAGCATCACGCAGTCCGCATGCAGCCGAACTGGTTGATAGTTGGGTACACCCCCCTGGGAACTAATAAGCTTAAGGAGTGGGAAAGGTGGTGCCTAAAGGGGTGTGAGTTTCCTCTAATGGACTTAGATAGCGAGGTGACGGAACTGAGCCGTCCAATCTTGGAGCCTCTGGAACACCGCGTGAATGCCGTTTCAATCTCTTCGGAGGATACCTCAGAATCCAGTATTGACTCAGAGGAATTGCAGCGTCAGATTGAGGAGGGAAGGTTGGAGAATCGTCCCCCCACTCCTGTTCCAGTAGCCCAGCTTGAGTCTGATGAGCAGGCCGATTCCGTCACCCCTCTGATTGGATGGGATTTCAGCACTGGTGACCCTGGAGACAAGCCACTCCCGGGCTTGGCCAATGTAGAACTACAAGCTTACTTGAGGGTGAGAGGAGTGAGCGATGCATATCCCAGGCTGTCTACCTTAGGAGTGGAAACTCCAACGGATCTGCAGTTCTTGTATGTTGAGGACCTTGTGGAGTTTGGTTTTACAAAGGGGGTAGCGGAACGAATAATGCTTGGTATCCATCCGCCGGGTACAAGGCGCCCTGATAGCCCGCAGCTCTCTAGCTTGACGACTGGGGAAGTTCGGTTGATAGATAGAGCCCAGAGACCGATCCCGTGGATTATCCAGAACCGAACCCTTGCTCAGAGATGCCCAGGCCCACCACTCGCAGGCCTAGGCTGCAAGCAACCGGATGCACGGCAAGCCACCCAAGGGCGACAAGCCCAAGAGGAGGAGCTAAGAGCCCCTAATCCCTTAGACTTCCCTGAGCAACCGGAGGAGACCCAACGGATTTCCCTAACTCCCGGTCCTTTCAAGAACCCTCTAGTTCGTCGAGCGACCTGCCGAGACGAACTCATGCAGCTGAGCAAGCTGTTGAGGAATATCAGCACATGATGTATATGCAAGCGTTGTGGGAAGACGATGAGTGGGGATCAGACCCCACGTCAGCACCGTCAACTATGCCCGCTGCAGCAGCCATTGATTCAGTTGTTGCTCAGCAGGGACCTAATCCTGCCCCGCAAGAGTCTGAGCCCCTGCCAAGCGGTGTGGGCTCGCATGAGTTCTCGGTGTCTCATGTGACACTGAGTTCACAGGGTACGCCTGTAGAAAATGAAGTTCTCCCGGAGCAACCGGAGGTAGACCCGACGGATTTCCCTACTCCACGGTCCTTTGAAGAGTTTAGCTGTAGAACCGTGCAGGCGTCATCTAGTACTGGCCAGTGCCATGCCAAGGGTCAAAGGTCAACGTCCATAGATGAGGGACAGAGTAGATCGTCGGGAACCGCTTCAACACAAGTGATAGGTGTGCCAACGAGTGATCCTTTAGCCACCATGTCAAGTAGAGGAACCTCTTGTGTCCCAGCTGAAGTCAGGAGAGTCGAAGAGACAGCCTATACCCAGAATGTGGAAGAGCTGTTGACAAATTTGCAAGGTCCGTTGGAGGTGACACACAACGTGTCGCCCGCTGAGGTTCGAAGACATTTGACAAAGTGGCGCCCGGCCGCAAGAGCTGAGTTGGATACATTTGAGAAAATGAGTGTCATCCGCAAGTTCTATGGCAATGAGGCCCGCGCGATACTAAAGGATTCGAATTACGAAGTTATACCTGGGAAGCCTGTATGTACGGTAAAACCAGGAGAGCCTTTCAAACGAAAATTCAGGATCGTGTCGTGTGGGAACTATGCGAAGACCACAGCCGAGTCGCAGCTCTACGCTGGTGGAGCAGGCGCGGAGTGCCTGAGGACATTATTAGTCCACTCGGCACGCCGGGGACGCAGGGCGTATGGGCTTGACGTGAAGTCAGCGTTCCTTCTAGCTGGCATCCCCGAGGGAGTCACGAAGCGCTATGCGATGCGCCCACCTCGCTTACTGATCGACCTGGGATTGGCGCGGGAAGACGAGGTGTGGATTATAGACAAGGCGCTGTACGGCTTCAGAGAAAGCCCACGCTGGTGGTCACTGTTTCGAGACAGCTTCCTGCTGCAGGCAAAGTGGAAAACCTCTTTGGGGGAAGTTACTCTGGAACAGTTTTCATCTGAGAGTGATGTATGGCGTATCAGGCATGAGTCTGGGGAATGCATTGGTCATCTACTGGTGTACGTTGATGATATTTTGGTGCTGACTGAACCTGAAGTGGCAGAGGCGTTCATATCCTGGTTAAGAGAGCATTGGGAGTGCACTGGTCTGAAGGAGGCCACCGTGTCATCACCCTTACGTTTTCTTGGAGTGGACATATATGCTGAGGAAGATGAGGATGGCACCTTGATTGGTTTCAGTTTACAGCAAGAAGCCTACATTGATGAGCTTCTGAGAAGCCACGAGATCAAACCAAATGCCCGGGCGACTGCACCTGTCCCGAGGGAATGGGTGCGAGACCTACCACCCCTTGAAGAAGTGAGTGAGCAGGCGTTGCGGGCAGGACAGCGGATCACCGGAGAACTCCTTTGGGTTTCCCAAAGGACCCGCTTGGATATTGGTTTCTGCGTTGGGCTAATGGCGAGTTGGGTGTCAAGATTTCCTGCCCACGTCACCAAGATTGGTGGGCGAGTGTTGGAGTATTTGGCAGCTACGAAGACGCATAGGCTGAACCTGATACCAGGTCGACCGGAGGGCCTCCGCATCTTCACGGACGCGTCTTTTGCGCCCTACGGATCGCATTCGATTAGCGGGATCCTTCTACGGTATGATGAATGCACCGTAGTATGGAAATCAAGAAGGCAGAGCCTGGTGACCCTGAGCACAGCAGAGTCGGAGCTCTGCGCGGGATGCGAGGGAGTCACCCTCTCGCAGTCCTTGGAAGCCTTGATAGTTGAACTAGATGGTTCCATGGGCGTAAAAAATCTTATGGTTGATAATATAGCTGCAATCACCCTTGCCGAGGGTGGGGGAAGTGTGCGCACTAGGCATCTTAGAGTTCGTGCCGCCTTCATCCATGATATGCGTAAGCGTCAGGAGCTGGCAGTGAGCCACTGCCCTGGCGATGAGCAGCTTGCTGATTGCCTAACCAAGGCGCTTCTAAAGACACGCCTGGAGGAACTTTGCCGACTGATAGGATTAGGACCACCAGGCTCAGTAAGAAGGATAGCAGCACTCGCATCCGAGCCTAGTGATGCCCAGCCTTCCCCAGCAGTTGAACAGCAGGGCCCTAACCCTAGTCCTTTCGGTTTAGTCCCCCCGGCAGTTCCAGAAGGTCTAGGCTTGTGGTTTATGCTCCTAATACTTGCGGTGCAGGCTGAGTGTTCTGAAGCCACACGCGAGGATGATGGAGAAACCGAGCCCCTGAGCTTGGAACTTTCGCTAATCATTGTCCTGATGACAATGTCGATCTTGTTCCTTTGGGAATCTGGGAAGTCCTGTGCCCGCTTGTGTTGCCCTCACAGGGGGCCCAACAATCCCGAAGTGCGTGCACTGAGAGCCCCAGAGGTCTCCGAGGCCACAAGTAGAAGGTCAAGAAGGCAGGAGGCAGTAAGGAGGGCGATAGCGAGGGAAGTGAGTTCTAGTGAAGGGAACGGGGAGACAGAGCAGGCTCCAGCAGACGTCCAACCGGGCCCCCCAGAGTCCACTCCTATGTCCATGTGCAAGTAGGGGACCGTGATGTAGCATCCTGCAGCACCCCAAGTCCACCTCCACCGGATCATCACTTTGCATCCGCTCCTATTGGATTTACGGAGCAAGCCTCGTCGTCTTCCTCTGGATTTATTCCACCTCCTCCTCCCCCATATCGGCCAACCAGTCCCCGATCCGACTTCCAGGTTGGTCAGAAGGCTTATGATTTGAGTCCTGAATCTAAGGTCTTGAATGATGCTTCAACTCAGACTGAAGTCCAGTCAGGGTTGACCCTTGAAGAATTGTGTGAACTCCACGTACTAACGACTTCAAGTAAATCACCGGGAGCTTTGCACATCTTCCCAAATTGTCATGCGCTGCGTAACACGATAAGCCCTCAGAATCGCATGTTCTGTAGGTATTGTCTGCAAGCGCTTAAGGAGGGAAGATCACAGAGGTAGCGCCTTTCCATCTTCAAAAGATGATGCAGGCGAGGAGGAGTGTAGATGCAGGTAGATGTACCGCTTCTCCGCAGCCTCTGAAGGCTGAAGTTGGAGCAGAGCTCCATGCGAACTGCCATGATCGGCAGAAACCAGCATGATCGGCAGAAGCCAGCAAGGTAGCACTAGCACAGGCTAGTTCAAAGAACAGCACTTCGTGTTGCCGTCGCGTAGAGAAACAAAGCGTTCGCTGTAAGCCCATGGTGATTCCCACCCGGTCTGCTCAGAAGTAGAACCACTTTCGACTACGACATGGCTACGAACGACTTTACAAACCCAAATCTTCGAGATCTTCCTGATCGTCAACAGGGTTCGATACTAGGGTTCTATAATTGGGTTTATATTAGGGTTCTATAAGGCGCCTGTGAAACCCTGACCGGCTGGTGCCCTAAACCCTCCAACCCCAAAGCCCTAAACCTGAACCCCGCACGCTAAAACAGTAATGCTCTAATGCACCGCCGTATACCCACCTTCACACCCTACACCGCAAGTCCCGAAAGCCGTAAGCCCTATAACCCCATCCTCGGAATACTTGAAAACGGTTGAAAACAACCCAAGAAAGTAACAGAGACCCGCACACACAATCCAGTCTAGAAGCAGCAAAGCACCAAGCAAGAAAAGTTGAAAACACCCAACAGACTAACAGAGGCACAGCAGCATCAAAGCAGCAAACAAGAGAAGCCTTTCTAAGGTACGATGCCTTCCAAGTCTCGCAGAGTTTCCTCCTTAGCAACAAGGTGGCTCAGCTCGATCAGGGGGTTCCTACAGCTTCTGGGCTTGGAGAAAGGTAGACTCGGAGGGTTTATGAGGGTTTGAGAGAAGTGCCAGAGCCCCTCGCTGCTAGCAAGGGCCTGCAGCAACGCTGGTCCTTTCGCCAGGGCATTTAATTTGTCTTAGGGTCGAGGGTTCAGGTTTAGGGCTTTGTTTCTGTTCTGGTGTGGTGATCTAAGAGTACGATGTAAATTCAGCGGCTTGTGGCCTCTAATTAGGATTTACGATCGTCTGTCTCTTTACTGCCGAGTTTCTCCTAAGGCTGCCTTGGTAAAGCCCTACAACTCCCTTGTAGTTGTTGCAGGACCATTACCAGAACCCCTCATAGAAGCCCATATATGTCCATTCAAGAACTTCCAGTGTCCTTTTGCAGGTCCGTCTGACTCCGGAGTTCACTCTTTCCATGGAGTTGGCCATACAAGCGCCCGCTGAGTGTCACCGACCGGCTTGGAGAGTTGGCAGAGTTCCGGATTGCCGGTTCCCTAAACTCTTAGCAGGTTTTTGTTGAAAGAGTTTTGGCTTTCGTGGCCATGAGGGCAGGCTCGCAGGTTCTAAGATTTGGAGTCCGCTTGCGGCATTGAGCAGTTCAGTCTAAGTGCTTCGGGATCCCGTGCTGCTGTGCTATTCACGGTTCAGGGTCTGGGTGGGGGGCCAAGCCTCCAAGCCTGAGCCTAATGTTTAAAGCTTAAAGCCCAAATCCAAAGTCCGCTCTTGTCTTTTCTTTTTTTTGGTAGTACGACTGAAGCCACGAATATGAGCAGAAAGCAATCAAGATCCCCTAAACCCTAAACCCTAAACCGTCGAATTAGACCCTTGGACCCTGGGTCGCCAGGACCGACTTCCTGAGCATTCTCCACTTCTCAGCGACGGGAAACGGCTGCTGCCACTTTCTCGGCATTCAGTTTTGGGGTTAAGGGTTTGGGACATGGATTTATTAGCAGTAGCTGTTTGCTCGGGCATGTTGCTGGTGATGGTACAAGGATCGTCACGACAGATTGAGAACCAAATATTGCAAAAGGGAGAATACTGATTGATTCTACTTACCTCCTAACCATGACGGCCACTGCTTCGGCCGCTGCCGCTGCCGCTCCCACCACCACCACCACCACCACCACCGCCACCACTAGTACTGCTACTTCCTTCTTCCAGACGCGGCGAAGAAATCTCGATCCTCGCTTGGCGGACCCGTGTGGATTGACAGGGTCACCACCCCGGCGCGCTATGCGCGAGATCTGCAATTGAGATCCCCCAAAAAGAAAGAGTGGCATCCCTCGGCTCGAAAGCCCCAGTAAGCAGGAATACCAACTCGTGATTGCTCTAACCTGCTGCATTGGATGCGTGGTTTCCTATAGTGCTGTACAAGGAGTGCAACGAACACAGGGTTGGAGGCTTACCTTAGGGTGTTCTGCAGTCTGCAGCAGGGAAGCTCAGATGCTTGGGCCATCACGACACCGAATGTAAAGGAACACATAACTTTGTTGGAGGCAGAGGCTATATTGGGCTTCGTTGGGTACACAGGCTGATTGGTTGTCATCAGTGAGGTAGGTCTCGGGGCCTGTGGGTGAATACAGCATGCATCTATAGTGTCCTTCGGTGCTTCTCGGCCCTATGTGCAAAATTGCAGCCGCTCGCTGATATTGCTCGTAGCTGTGCTGCAGTGCATCCCCGGCTGTCAGGTCGGCAGAGTAATATGGTACTTGGAGGTTTGGCTCAGGCTCTATGGGAAGGTCGGATTTAGGGCTATGTATTAGGCCTAGGTTAAACCTATTGACCTGCAGACACAGCACTGCTGGCAGCTTCACTAGGCCCGGCTGTCCCTCCTGAGAGAGTGACCAGGTGTCCAAAATTGATTGCAGGCTGACGCGTGCAGCAGAGTTAAGCGGCTGTCCTTCGAGCGGCTCTTGCAGGATGAGTGGCCAGGTGTCCCCCGACTCCACACACCTGACAGGCTGATCTTCCATTTGAAGTCTGGATTCCCAAGTTCCAACCGCAGCTAGGCCTAAGTGGGGTTTGAGGAAGGTAAGGTACTCACCCACATCGTGTTGCCTAGAGGGGCTAGTCCAACCGCTATGTAGGGCTCGCCAGGCAAGGTGTTGCCACGGCGTTTCCGGGCGGGCCTGTCTTTGCAGCCAACTCCAGATGGATCGCATGGAGGCACCGAGAAGCTCACAGCTCCTGATACCTTGGCAGGGCAGTGAAAAGTGCGTCCAAAGGATAGCCAGGAGGCTGGCATTGCTATAGCAGAAGTTGGAGGGATTAGGCAAATTTAGACGACGGACGGATCGTAGATCATCTGCTGAAGCGCCACTTCCAGAGCGCTGCGACCCATCTTCTCGCCTCGAAGCGAGAAGACGCACGTGCGGAAGAGGCCGCTGTGCGCCAGCCTGGCAATGTGGTTCCAGGCCATCTGGGCTTCTGGTGTCCTGATTCCCAGCTGCAGCATCATCGGCAAGACCTCGCCCTTGTGCTCCTTGACCAGCTTCCGCGTGCTGTGGAACCTCATGATCACCAAGGGGAGAAGCACCAGTCGCTGGAGGTCCTGGAGAATGCGCACGGCCTCGGCGAGAGGAAGGGCCTCCTTGTCCTTGCGCACCTGCAAGGCTTTCTGGCTCGCATTCCATTCCAGGTAGGGAATGTTGTTGTTGTCGTCGAATATCATCATCTCGCGAGCCTCCTTCAGGCTGGCCTCGGACTTTTGGCAGGCCTCGAGTCTCGTCAGAAGCACATCCAAGATGTGCTTGAACAGCACAACCCGGAGGGGCAACGTGATTGTCTCCGGCTGCTCGGCTTTGGCCTTCTTCCAGACTTGCGTTACCTGGAATAAGTCCGGAACTAGGGTCAGCATGCCCTGGGCCTGGAGGAAGAGCATGAATCCGGACTCGCAGCGATCGATGCTCATCTGATCGCTGTGCCTCAAGAGGAGGCGAGCCATCATTCCGATCAGCTCGCGAAGCTGTCGGTTGGACATTGCCTGAATGCCCTGCTCCTGGAACCAGTCGTCCTCCTCCACTTTGTCCTTCTCCTTGGTCTTCTCCGTGCCTTTGTTGTCCTCCCGCTGGTCCTTCCAGTCGCGGTTGCCGGACCAGCCACTTCCAGAGCCCCCCTTGTTGGCTCCGCGGTGCCACTTCGCAAGGTGACCCTTGCCTGGGCGCTGGTCCTCCCTTGGCTGGGAGCTGCCGCGCTTGCCGTCCCTCTGAGTCGTGTCCATGGGCTCGGTCTGCTTCTGGCGGTTGTCGAGCTCCGAGGCTAGGTTCTTGGCCATGACGCCCAGGGTGCCAGAGGAGGCATTCTGAAGCATAGCATGCATCAGTCCCGCTTGCTCCTCCGCATTGGCCAGCTCCTTCAGCTGGGGTTCCGTGAGGTTCAGGTCCATCGTACGCGTGGTCCGCCTGCGGCAGAGTGAGGGCAAGGATGTGTAAGAGCCCTGTGCGGTACAACGTTGTGCAGGCAAGTGCATGTCGGAGTTTACTGGTGTGACTGGCCTTATATTCCGTATGGCAGAACGAGCAAGGATGCCCGATGGCCGTGGAGCGATCTGTGAGCCACTGTTGCACCCGGTCATGTACTTGATAAATCTTGGCATGCTGCTTGCTTAGATGTCGTGACAAATAGGTAGGCCTAGCCAACCATTGCTGACAGAAAGGGCAGTGGTGCTGGTCGGATCGTCGGATGTGTTGCGCTAATGGCCTCCAGTCTTTGGCACATGCTAATTGTACCAGTTCCGGATCAAGCTTCAGCAGAGGATGATTGGATTCATCCGGAGAAGCAGTCGAAATCTGAGGGCCAGAAGTCTGCATTATTGGACGGGCTGCGTTGCTGATTAGGCTGGTGTCTGCGTCAGTCGATCCTAGCTGTTCAGCGTTTGGCGCAGCTGTCAGGTCCTCAGATGTGGCTGTGCCGGTGACTTCGGGCTGAAGGGCAGGGCATCTCTCATGCGCAAAATGCTGCAGAAACCAGTGCCAACTGCTAAACTGCCAAAGACAATGCCTGCATTGTGGGAGACCATTTAGGGCATGAGGCATATACAGGTCTCGAAGTTGTTGGTTAGGTACCGGGGCAGGCGGGTTGTCTTGGGCTTCAGTTGGCGTGGGCTTGTGTTTCTGGCTGCGATGTCTGCGCATGTGCGTGAGGTTGCTGAAATATAGTCCACAGTCGGGGCAGGCAACTGGGGTTGCGTGCTCGGGTGCAGGGATTAGCTGGCCTACCGTGGTTTGAGATGAGGGTGTCGGCTGCCAGAATCGTGGTGCCAGCTTCTGCAGATCTCGTGCATTCGTGCTCAGGTGGCTCCACCACTTGTGCACTGCTGTCGGCCACAGGGCAGAGACCGGATTGATGCTGCGTTGCTCGATGCGGGCAATGCAGCGTGCAAGTATATGGTTAGGGCCGGGTCCGGCTGGCGCAGGCGCTCGAGAAGCTGGGCTGTTGGCTCTCGGGTGATGAAAACCGGGGCTTTGCTTAGAGTGCGCAGCTGACGTACCATATGCTTGCGAAGCTTGGTGAGGTCTGGGAGGCTTAAGCTTAGGCAGTCCAATCCGTAGGCAAGGCTGGCAAAAGGGCAAGCCTTCCAGATTTGCAGCCTTTGGCGCAAGGACAAGCTTCCTGAGCGCAGTGCCGGCAGCAGTCTGTGAAACGCCGACCACGACTGTTGCAGTCGGTGCTTGAGGGTCAGGGATTCGAAGTTCTGATAAGATATGCGTATGCCAAGGTAGGTGTGGTGTGGGACTAGGGGGAGCTGGACTATCCCTAGGCGTTGTTCTTGCTCAGGTGTTTGTGGGACTTTGAAGACTTTGCCTAGCTTCGGGTCAGTGTGGACGTATTGTTTCAAAAGGCCTGTGGCTGCAGGTCCGCGGAGGCCGATCAATACTACTGTCTTTTCTTGGCTAACACGCATCCCAAAGTCTCGAAGAGTATGCAGTGCATAGCTTATGTCCTGACTTACTTGATGAAAATGATCAGGTGATCGGATCGTCCACTGGATCAAGAGGTCATCGGCGAATGCTGTCAGGCATTGGCTGGGGATTCTCGGCTGAAGGGCCTTTAGGATTAAGCAGGTATAAAGAACCTACAAACTAGGTGACAATCCACATCCTTGCCTGACACCATTGCTGGAGCCTATGGTGGTTTCCTCGCGCCCGAGGCGGAAGCGAAGGCAGGCCCAATCGTGTATTTTGAGGATCGTCCAGGCTAAGCTGGGTTCTACATGGGCTGCTTCGAGGGCTTCAGCTAGGCGGTCTCTGGGCAAAAGATCAAACGCTTTAGTCAAATCTAGGGATAAGGTTATGCCCCCTCTAAGGGCGTCAGGTTGATGGTTTTGACGTTTCAAATGTATAGTGTTGCGTTGGGCCTGCATGATTTCGCGAACGTGTCTACAATGCAGGAGCGCTCGGTCCAGCGCGTCCTGGGCTGATCGCCCAGCCACATAAGCGAACTGCGGTTGTGATGACACGGCGGGGTGCAAGTAGGGGAGGAGGCGTTTGTTGAGGGCGCTAGCCAAAGACTTAGCAACCGGGTGAAGAAGGGAGATGGGTCTCAGGGCTTCAGGACCTACCAATGGTTTGTTGGGTTTGGGGATAAGGCAGATCTCGGAGATGTGCCACTCATCAGGCGGTGGTTGCGTCATGTCCGCAAGCCAGGCGTTCAGTGGCTGTAGGAGCCTGGAGGCGAGCGTGCTCGCACCGAATTTCCAGAGCATGGCCGGCAGCTCGGTTGACGGCAGGGCCTTATTAGCCGGTATCTGCTGTAACTCCATGAGGAGCTCTTCATGACTGAGCTGCACCGGGTTCGGGGGCGCCAGGTGACGCTTTTGCGTTGTGACCTGGTTGAAGAGGTGAAAGTAGTAATCTTTGATGAGCTTCATGGCTTCAGCAGTTCCCAAGGGGGCACCCTGGCGGGATCGGAGCTGCAGCTTGCGTTTGGGAGCTGCAGGTGCAATGGTGCGCAGCAGGCGGAAGACCGGGGTGAGACCGGCAGGTGCCCTGGCCGCTTCCTGCAGTAGATCGTGGATGCGCTGCTTCTTGGCTATGCGACAGCGGGCCTGGAGGTCTTTTTGGGCTTTTCGAAGGCTGGCCAGGGTCCGCCAGAGCACAAGCAGTTCTCGCAGGCCTCTATGCCGCTGAGCTCTGGCCAGTCTGACTTGCTTGCGTAACCCCCAAACGGTTTGAACTGAGACCACTGCCGTTTGGGCTGTCATGCTAGGCTTGGGTGCTGCAGGGGCAGGTCTATTGAGGGTGGCAGTTCGCCAGGCTTGGCTTAGCAGGTCATTGACTGGCATACTCGGATTTGAAGCATGCAAGGACTCCAGCTCTCGCGAAAAAGCACACGGGAGGTCCGCATGCTGCTGACATAAACTGCGCACCTGTTTGCAGGAGACCAGATGCTGAGGCGGTTTAGTGCGGGGTGCTTTAGGGTACGGGACACTACCTAAGAGTGGGAGGTGTCTCATACCGGTGACTGGGACAAATGGCATGTGTCTGGGAACTACGTAGCGAGACAAGGGGTCCTGCTGGTGCTGCCTAGATAAGACAAAATCTATTTGGCTTTGATTGCTGTCTCCTGCCGACAGGTAGGTGCACGCAGGACGGCCTGACCGACTCCACGTGTTGAGTGCAATCAGCTGATACTGCCTGAGCATATCCTGCAGGGCCGCTCGGTCCGGGGCATGCGCGGTTCGCCTGGTGTACACACCCTGGCCTACTTGGCAGGAATCGGGCTGGAGATCGGTATTAAAATCGGCCATTACCAACAGCTGGTTACGGCGGGGGAGCTGATCTATGCAAGCTGCCAAGGAAGCCCAGTACTCCGATCTTTTGGCAAGTAGGTGGTCCTTGTCGGGAGGTTTACCAGGTTGGGATTTTGGGACTGTCCATGTGTGCTGGTAACCCACGACTATGTCTATACTGGGCTCTGCTTCCAGGCGGACATGCATGAGGCGGCCGGGAATCAAATCCCGGGACTGAACCTGTGCGGCAGTGAAGGCTCGGCGGCTAACTAGCAGGAGCAGGCCTGCTTCAGCTTTGGGGCCTCCCGAGTGCACGGCTATGTAGCTATCAGTCAAATACTCAAAAGACGTTTTCCAGTGTGTTTCTTGAATGGCAATGACCTGAATAGCCCGGCCCTCAGGTTCAGCTAACCAGGTTTTGAATTCCTGGTGTCTGGCCTCAGTAAGGCCGCCGGCATTCCAAGAAAGAAATGTCAGCCTATGCTCAGTTGCACGGGAGGGAGGCTTAGTGGGCTTAGGCTGAGGCGGGTTATATTTGACTCCTAGTGCCTCGGGTTTAAGCCATCTACCTCGATATTTGGCTTGTCCGTGCAGTTGTGCTCTTTTCTGTGCCCTAAGGTAGGATCGCTTGCGCGCGGGGGCGATGGTGGGGAACAACACAGGTCTGGGTACGCCATTGGGGTTCGCACTGCTAGGGGCTTGATGGTTGCTACTGGGTCGGGCTTCAGGGAGGTTCAGGCGTAAAGGGCTCCCTACCCTCGTGTCTGTAAGTCGAACTCCTTGACTAGCTTGCATGAGGAGGCTTCCATAGACAATGCATTTGGTGTGGGGCCTATTCAAATTCGACTTACCCCTGGACTTGGGACCAGGGCGACCCTTAAAAGGCGTTGGTGTGTGGGGGACTCGGGAGGAGGCAGCCTGTTGCACATCCACTGTACAGGAAAAGATGGAGCTATGCACAAACAAGAACAGGCAAAGCTGTAGAGTGTGCTGAGCAGCTTGGCTTGTGAGGTTTGTCCACGTGCCAAGGCGGTGTCGCCGTACGCGTGGCCTTCGACAGCTTGGTCGGGCATGACGTGGTGCTCGTTTGGCACGGTACCTGCCTGGTCGCAGGCTCTTGCCCCAGTCTGGTGGCTTTGGGAGAGGTGATTTACGGCCGAGGCCCAGCAGAGCCAGAGGCCGGTTCGTCTCTCCTGTCAGCCGCTTCATCTTCGTCGCAAGGAAGCAGTCTGTTGGAAAAGCCGTAGTACCAGTGCTGGAAGTCGTGGCGGCCGTCATGGTCCAGAAGCGGAAACAGGGCCAGCAGGGTGGCAACGTAGAGGAGGTCCATCTGTCGTACGTGGTCAACCATATACATAGCGATGTGGGTAGCGCTCGGTGCGTCCAGGTGCCGGCATAGGCTTTGTCGAAGCATTCTCGACAAGTGTTGCAGACACAGGTGTTTCGGGGGGTCGCATGAGCGCCCCACATCAGACAGCCAGGAGACATCGTTCTCCGGGGTTCCTCCAGTCCACAGGTTGGCCAGCGCTGTGTAATCCGCATCCAATTTGGCTGCTGGGTCTTCATCCAGCTGGACATACACGTAAGCATATAGCGCTCCGGGTTCCTGCATTCCGCGGCTGCGTCGTTGGGCCAAGTATCTGGCCTGAGAGACGCGTCGGTCCGGGTAGTGCAGGCAGAGATGTTGCGCCAGGTACCAAAAGCAGAGCTCTCTGAGAGCGGTGTAAGCAAGTTCGTGCATGAAGTCGGCATAGTCCTTGGGCAGCTGAAACATGGTATAGGGGTCAGGCGGTGCCGGCGGCTGCGGGTTGAGATATTCCACGGGTGCAGTCCCGTCTTCGTTGGTTGGTTGCAGCTCGTCGTTGGCAGCCGCGTCTGGGGGCAAATCCCCGTCCCTGACCATAATAACATCACTATCAGGCTGTGAAGGCGTGTCATCCTCATTGCTGTTGCTGCGCACATCGTCTGAACTGGAGCTGGAAGTCTGGGCAGGAGAGCGTGGCATGCCCCGGCTCGAAAGCCCCTTTGTAGCGGGCAGCCACAACCGCCAGACAGGTTGGGAACGTCGAAGGAAGAGTTCAGAGAGAGAGCAGTTGCACCATTCAACGCCGAGGCCCCCGAAATGTAGAAACCAACTTGGGCCGAGACACTTAGTACTGCTACTACCACTACTACTACCACTGTTGCTACTCATGGGATCCACTTCGGATTAGGAGCTGCGGAGGTGTCGGACATTGCCGAGTCTTCGTAGATGTCCAGTGGACACGACACGATTGTTCTGCAGCCCATGACTTCGCGCGAGCATTAGCGATACAGCCAGGAGATGAAAGTGCCGCTGAACATGCATGTTGCCCCCTTCACCTTCATCCAGACGCTCCGCCAAAGTCTTCGCCTGCATACTTTCACAAGACCACGTTGGTCCAGCACTCCCTGACAGTCGCCGTTGACTGTCCCTTGTTGAATCATGACGAAGATATATTTCTGGGGTCTCAGGCGGGAACTCCGATTGCAACCGAAACAGCCTTCACTCCCTCAAGACGCAGGCAACGACGGCGATCGGCTGCCGGCCATCTTCCTCGTTCCGGAAACGATCTCCGCCACCGGGTGCCTTTGCAGCTAAATGGAGACATCGATCGTGTGTGTGTGTGTGTGTGTGTGGTCACACTGAGCCCCAAATCTGCTTCAGGTGAACCTTCATCCTTGACCCTGAACCCTTTATGCATCACAAAGCTCTGCCAAAACCCGAAGGTCTCGAGCCTCAACCGTCACCCTAAACCCAATGATCATAGTTTGCAGATCTGGCCCAGACGAGGCGAAAGCTTCAGGTCTTCGTTGATGGCACACCCAGTTGCCCCTTGGTTGCACCACAAAGCTAAGATCTAAGAGGCCCTTCCTTAACGATTGCAACGTAGACCCTTTCGGCCTAGCCTAGGCCCCTTTCGAGCCCTAGAGCGGAGTGCACGACGGAACTAGTCCAGACCTCCACACACACACACATGAAAGCCTAGAAGGCATTATACAAACCTGGCACACACCTTAGCAGCCTGCTTGTCCATGGTGCTTCTGCATTCCCACTTCTGAAGGCGCTTGCGCTCTTCGTTCTACGTGTGCATAATGCAGATGTGAACTGGTGAAGTCATTAAAAGCCTGGGTTACTAGATTCCAGTTATGACGGCATGGCCCCTGCTTGGAAACCTCCTTGGAAAAGCACGAGAGGCCGCTGCAAGAGAGTCCAAAGCTCTGCTCCTGCTCAGTCACCAAACTTCATGGGGTTCAGGGAAAACGGTTGGCCCTGTAGTGGCTCTAGTTCTGGGATCTAAGGCCTTCCGTGTTATTAAGATTTGGGGGCAGTTTCATCTTCGTGCCTCTGGTCTTTTGGTAATAATAACTAACAATAACAATAATAGTAATAATAACCATATAATTGCAAATTATTTTAGTAGTAACAATAATAATAATAATAGTAATCGTAAGAATAATCAGAATAGTGATAGTAATAGTGCTTCGTTGTCACTGTCAACCGCATTGATGCCTTCACCTGAGGTCTGATCCAGACGCCCCTTGCACTCGGGGGTTTCCATCACCTAGCAGCGCCCTCAATGCCTGTCCAGTCGGTGTATTGAATCGCCCACGAGCTTTTGATTCAAGTCCGAGCGGTTCTTTTCAGCCTAGCGGCTCAGCTGAAGTGCTACAGTGACATTGGCTCGCTTGGTGGAGGGCGGGCGATAGGCTTCTACGGTGGGAAGACGTACAGTAAGCATTGGAAACACTCAGCTACGGGTTCAGGCCAGACAGGATCAAGGCAGACCAGCGGTACTCAACACGAAAGATCTCCGCGAAGCCGTTCAACGCAAACTCGATTCAACAATCAGTGAAACGGCAAGTTTGCTAATGGTATATATATATATATGCAGGTATTCTACTACTTCTACCCTTCCGTAGCCCTTCCTCTGTCTGAGGAGGTAAGCATCCTTGGGAACCTTCTGACGGTGAGATTGGATGGCCGTGAAGAGTGCGAACAGGAGGCACCAGACAAGCTTCACGTTACCTACAATGTAGGTTTAGGGTTTAGGGTTTAGGGTGTCATAAACTTCAGGTTCCAGACAAGCATTGCGTCCAGTTAGCAGACAGACCCTCCCGCACCACTATCATAGCCCTCACATAGGTCGCGGGACCTATTTCCCAGAGTCTCCGATCGCGCCCTTGTAACGCAGAAGCTGAGCCGAGTTTCTGATGAATTTAGTGTTCCTCTCGTGCTGAGCCCGGATGTTTTTCAAGACCAGAGTGAGGCTGAGTGAGTAAGGGCTTAGGTTGGGTGCTTTTGGCTCTTTGGGCTTGGCGTCAAGGGCATTCTGGGGCTCCTGCCCCTAAACCCAAAACCCCTAAACCCTAAACCCTGTCTAAGCTTCGGGTGATTTTCTCAGCAAGCGCTGTAATATTTCGGGGCAGGCTTCCGAGGTTCCGACCCCTAAACCCTTGGTTCAAAGGGGTAAAGGAGGGACCCTTAACGGGGGACCCCGACCCTATAATGGGGTATATACAGTAATGGGTATAGACTAGCTAGATTAAGGGTATATACCTAGGGGTCCTTATTCAGGGTCCCTCCTTTTACCCTTGGATTGGGGGCAGGTGCTGGCCCGGACGGACTTCCCGGTGGCTGCCGCCTATGCCGGGGGTCCCTGGGATGCGCCCGGAGCTCAAAGCATTCAGTGCCTACTGCAGGTCTTTATATGGCTTTGAACTTTATAACTTTATAAGGCTTAGGGCGGAGAGTCTAGGGAAAAACAGTTTTGGAGTTTCGAGGCTCAGGCCTTCAGGCTTTAGGGTTTGGGGGGCCCGCCAACCCGAAAACGATTTATGGGGTTTCTGTCAGAAGATCTCAGATGAGCGTTGCGAGCTTCCCGTGATAGCCTGTAAAGGCCCAAAGCATGCCACCCAAAAAACTGTTGCTTATCAGATGCCTACTGCAGATGTCAGCTTGTAGGGCTTAAGGCTTAAGGTGCTTCCCCCAAACCCGAAAGCCCAAAATTCTACAATCCCCGAGGCTCAAGAAGACATTTTTTCCGACTTTTCCCTGCCATGGAGGCCTGCCATGGTGGAGTTGCGCAACATCCTCTACTCCCAGGACGGGCTGTGTGAGCTTCACTTTCCTTCGCTTTCATTAGCGTTTGAGCTCTGTTTTCGCTGCGGGGATCCAGGGTTTAGTCGACGCCGTGTCAATCCCGTGCCTTCAGGGTTTCGGGAACTCGGCAAGGCTCAAAACGTTCATCTTCGAGTTCTACCCAAATAAGCTGCCTTGCGGCAATGAGCGCTGATCCCCGGCCCAGGACCACAACCCCAAAACAAGAAGCCCTCGAGAGCAACAAAGCCCTGAAGCCCGAGAGTCGTTAAGTTTGGCTGCTTGTGGCAGGAGAACCTTCCTGCCGTGCTGCGTGGCACTCAGAGCCTCTGCTGTTCTTCGATACCAAGCCCGATGAGACAGAAGCCTGAACAATTACGAATACTGTTCCTTCTTGCTCATTCTTGTAAGTGTACCATATTGCACCCCCCCAAAGCCCCCTTCTAGTAGTGGTTTAGACCCCTGTAATCATTAGACCCCGACCCGGCTGCTCGAACATTCTCGAAGTCTACGGAAACTACGTACTCCCTGTATTCGGAATTCTGACTCCCGGGATTCGAAAACACCTTGAGACCCAAACCCGGCGCTTGAAGGGCTTTGTTTGTAGGCACGTCGAAGTTTGCGTCGCCGACTAAGCCTCTGTCTTCAACAGCGAATCAGCTGTTCGTTCAGACTTTCAGCTTTGTTATCATGACCTTCGTTATCATGACCTAAAGATCTGTTCCTTGACTTAGCTGTACTGGGCTCTCTCGCAAAAGGACTGCGCTGCCTAGACCCTGAACTCTAAGACCATTTGAGGGGTCGTGAATGGGTCGTCAGTCCCGTGAGCCGCGATTTAGGGTTTAGGGTTTAGGGTTTAGGGCTTAGGGCTTAGGGTTTAGGGTTTAGGGTTTAGGGGAGTGGAGTGTGGTGGATGTGTCTTCCGCGGCTGAGCGCAAGTGGCTAGGGGCCGCCAACAGGAGACCTTGGGGCCCCGTGTGGGAGTTTCCGGAAATGGGGGACCCTAATAGAGCACCCCAAGTACTAGGATCATTGTATAAGGACCCCAAAATAAGGAGCCCCTAATTTTCGGAAACGCCCATGTAGCAAGGAGTTCAAGCAACGCCCCTAAGACCAAGGCCAAGCTGCGAAGAGGTGCGCTGCAGTCTTCCTCTGCCGGCCGTGCCAGGCTCCGACGAGGCCTTTCGCTGCCCTGGGCTTTTCATGCCGTAGTAGTAAGACTAGTGATAGTAACGTAACAAATTAAAATCTGAACCGTACTCATTAATGCTACTAATAATAACAATAGTAGTACCGATCATACTGTAGTAATACTATAAATTACTTGACATTCTCCATTTTAAGTTGTGCTCTACAATGCTTGAGGTAAGAATTTTTCATTCTGGATGCGTCAGGAGGCAGGATTAATGCTTGGATTTCTTTTTCGGCTTGCTTGTAGTGGTATACTCCGAGGTTGAATTTTTAAGCGGAGCCCAGCCGGGCTGACCTTACCTAGTTTCCGCAACGTTAACGGGACTTCTCGACTTCTGTACCCCCACCCCAAAGGGGGCCTGCGTTCGCAGGGTTTGGGCTCTCATGTCCGGAGCTCGGCCGAGGGGGCGTTTGCGTACATCGCAACACGAAACCCCGTAGCCGAAGCTCTACAAACTAACAGCCATCTGGACCCTAAGCCCGGTATCCTTTTCCCCGCAGCTGCTCCTAGAATGTCAGGGATCCTCTAGTCACTCTAGTCCCGAGATGGAGGGTCACTGTAGCCCTGACAGGTGTACATCCCCAGAACCCCCACAACCCGAAACCCCTGAAACCCTCACTCTCTCGGAATTCATCCTCGACCAGCTTCCAGTCTAAGCTGCACGATGGACCTTGAGATGATCTAGCCGGATTCTTGTATGGAGGACGCCGAAGGAGGAATCCATGGCTTCAAAACAGCATGAAGAGAAAACCCCAAGCTCTAAGCTCTGGTCTTCTGTCACAGCTTCGAACGCAGCGCCCCCACGCGCGATTTTTTTGAATCCTTACAAGCCTCCTTGCAGGCTGCAGAAATCGACACCTCCAGCTGTGCCGCTTGCCTGAGATTCGCCATATCGCGGACCAATATATGAGCTTTTACTCATGTATATCTTATATTATCTTGGCATGTACTACACTTAAATGATGTAATTTAGATAAGCTGTACTCTGTCATATTGAATATTTTCTGGATTTGAAAGAATATGAAATAATGCAGTGTTCCATCATACATTATTGTACTATCTCATATCAGACTGTGTGTTGTTATATTACAGTATACTTCTATTGTATTGTAAAATATCTGAATATGCTACAAAGAACATGTGTACTCTAATGTGGTCTACACGATAATACACCATAAGACATGTTGACTTACCTTATACTATACATCATGATAGTTTGTCCGCTGCTTTGGTTTATCGAGGTTGAGTGCAGCTGATGCCTCAACTTTTTGAATTAATGCACGAGGGCTAAAAGCTTGAGCCGTCTGTGCAGAGTCGAAACTTCCGGGTGAGGTAAGACTGATAATGCTAACAATCGCATTAATGCGGACTCATGGGGGATACCTTCACTGCGCAAACAATATCAAAAAGTGAAGCCAAAATGAGGCCTAGATGCCCCAGATATCAACAAACTGCAAGCGGCCCTGAACCTGATTCATACTGGTTGCGAATATAGGTGGTTGCTATGCACCGATGTGTTAGCCAGCAATCCGTTTTGTCCTCGCATTCTTTCGGCGGCTGATTCCCGTAAGTCATAGCCATAACACAATCTAGACAAACAACATGTAAAAAAACAAGCGCATGAGATGTATTGTCCACGAACTTGTAAATGCACTGAGCAACAAAGCACCGACCGCTGCTATCGCCGAAGGCCTCAGCTAGGGCTGGCGCTGTCTGCACGGCCCGGTGCTCAGAGGACAACTGGCTCTTCGATGCCGGTTGTTTCACACATGTTGGGGTTCGTGTGAATGTGGTTTGAGATGTTCTTGGGGATGCCTAGGGGTTGAGGTTGATGCAACTGAGTTTTGCGACTGCCTTTTTCGAACCCGAATCATGAGATCACGTTGAAATGAGTTTTTCAACAAACTGATCTCTGGGGTTTCGTGACTTGGAGGTGCTGTTTTGGGGACTTAGAGTTTCGCGTTTAGAGCTTCAGTGTTTGGCAGAGTTGGCTTCTTGAGGGCTTGGAAGCCCCAAGCCCACAGAGCTTGATACCCTGAACACCACACTTGCAGTCTGACCTCGAAAACCTCGGCCGCACAACCCTCGAAATCCTGAACTCCCCTCCCAAACCCCTGAAGCTTTGAATTCCTTATTATTGAAATTTCATGCCCGAAGCCCAACTGGCGTTGAGTTGAGGGTTTAGGCGTTTGGGCCTTTCATATTCGAAAGCATCTCCGAAAGCCTCCCCGAGGCCGTAGCGTGCCCACCAGGGAGCACTCTGACGGGCCGATTCCGCTGCGGCACGGACGGCGCATGGAGGCATCCAACTTGGAGGGTTCGAAGGAGTGGGCGTTTCACAGTTTCAGGTTTAGAGATATTTTTGCAAGTGAATCTATACTGTTCTTGTATTGCTTTGAGGCCAAATTCAGATATGTGCTGCTTGATTGTAGTTTCAGAGGGACTAAGGTGACTGTGTTTAGGGTGCAGCAGGGTTGTGCTGGTTTGGCTTGAGGTGTTCAGGATTGGGGTATCAGGGAGCTCTAGGGCAAAGGAGTTTGGGTGTCGGTATGCCGTGGATGGGCGCGAATGCTCGTGGCTTGGTTTCGTCAAGACCGTCAAGCCATAGCATCTCATTATAGCATACAACCGTTACAGTTCAGTAATTGGGATCCGGTATCATGATATGGAAGTAAGGATGCAAATTTCATCGTGTAATCGTGTCTTGCGATTCTAAGTTGTGGTACAGCGCTTGCTAGTGGATTGTCGCCCCAAACTCTGAGCCCGAAGCCCGCAATTCCCCCAGTTCCTAGACCGTAACCGTAACCCTTCTAACAGACAAGGCCCGAGCCCTTCGCGGATGCTTCGGAGGCATCGGGAAGCTCGCTGGGGACAACAAGTACGTACGAAATATGTTTTACCTTGTTATTGCGAGTGTCATTATTGGGGCATGAGGCTTGGGGTTGAACCCCTTCCTTTTACGATTGAAGGCTCTGAATCGTGTATTCAATACACGATAAATTCTCCTCACGCGATCAAAACCCCACCTAGTAGCTTGATTCTAAAAACGAAGTCCCGAAGACCCACAGCAGGAGCAGGAAGAGATGCTAACTACCAAACAGACCTATGGACCTATGGAGCGGTCTGTGGAAATCCCACTGCCTGTAAGGTTGGTGGGCCTTCAGGGTCAGAGGGTGTAAGGCTCAAGGCGTTTGCGTCGATGCGCTCCAGCTTGAATTCGTATTGAGCCCTTTATGGTTGTTTGTGAAATGTCAAAATCCAGTGGATCCCGCCCTCTGCTACCCCACACTAAGTCACTAAGCCCTAGCTACCCTGAATCCTAAACCCGAAATAAACCACCCTTAAACCCTAAACCCCCCTGAACCCTCAACCCAACCCGAAACCCTGAACACCGAACCCGAAGCTTCTTAAGCTGCCCTCGCTGGTGCCACAGGTCCGTTGCGCGGAGCAGCTGTGCCCCCGAGTGTCTCCAAACACTTCAGGCCCGAGGTTGATGTTGGGCAGGAGGACACGAAAGAAGAAGGGAGAAGGGTTTAGGGTTTAGGGTTTAGGGTTTAGGGTTTAGGGTTTAGGGTTTAGGGTTTAGGGGAAGAAGAAGAAGCAGCACAGTCATGGTAACGAGAACAGTACTGCTACTAGTAATAGGTAATAATCATAAGCACGCAGTCGGCAATTCGGAACAAGCTCTGCTCGATTGGAGCTGTTGGGACGGAACAGGATTTGCTCGTTTGGAGTTGTTGGAACAGCGGGACTCCGATGCATAGCGTAAGCTGCAGCCCAAATTTTCGAACCCATGAACCCTTGAGAAGTCTACGCCACCAGAGCCATAGCAACCTGCCAAATCTTCAGCATGAGAAGAGACCCAACCCATCAGCCCGGCGGAAACAGTGCAACCTCAGTTTCGCTACACCAAGAATTCCTCTAAGCCACGAGCCTCTAATTCCTGGAGCGCAAAGTTGCAAGCCTTGAGCTCCTGATCCTGAATCCTGGAACCCTCAATGCTTAGGGGTGCTCAGAAATGAATTTTAATTTTTGGTTATTATAACCCCTAAGAAACAGCTAATTTGATAATTTTTGCTAGGGTTCTAAGTTCAGTATAGAATCGTAAGCCCCATCTAAGCCCTAAGCCTTGTGAGGCTACGCGACTGAGTGCGTTGACCGCGCTGTCGGCTCTACCTGTCTGGCCCTTGACTGAAGGGTTGCACGGATTGGCGGTTTGAAGCTCTTCAGAAGGGAGTTTCCGAAAATTAGGGGTACCTTATTTGGGGTCCTTAGAATAAGGATCCTACTATTTAGGGTGCCATATTTGGGTCCCCTATTTTCGGAAACTCCCCGAAGGGCTTAGCGTGTGGAGTTCAACTTTTTGGGGTCTCAGAGTTGAGGTTGAGATTTACGGTTTAGGATTTCAGGGTTTGGCTTAATCGGGTGCTTTCATCGTGTTTGCGGATTAGGGTGTTCAGCAGCAGACGTGGTCAGAATAACAAGCAGCGACCAGAAGAAGCTCAGAAGAGCCATAACAGGAAGCTTGACATGACCAGGGACCGCTCCTTCTTTCGGCCGATTACCGGAAGCTGGAATAGCAGGAGCAACGGGAACAAGGCAATCCTATGAGCGGGGGCACAAACACAGCAAAACTATTGTATATACGGTATCGACAGCAAACCAAACCAACGCCAGAAGAACTTTAAGCCGTTAACAATGCCGAAACCCGAAAACCCCAACCCTAAAACTCTACAACCCAGAACACCTTAGTCCAAAACCCGACAACCCGAAATCCCAACAAGGAGTTCCCAGGCGCTGGGTTTCAGGTTTAGGTTGAGGGCTTAGCGTCCTCAGTTTAGGATTTCGGGCGTAGGATCTCAGTGTAGGGCCGCAGGTTCAAGGCTCCTGAGACCACCACTCAGACTTTCAAGGATCCAACACAAATTGAACATCCTAAGGGCTGGTTTGGGCTAAGACGGGGCCTGTTTTCAAGATTTCCAGCTTTGGATCCTTTGCCCCCACTCAGTAACAGTTGGATAATATTCATAATATAGACATATTAGGACCTTAGTAGTAGCCCTGTTATAGACTGTTACTGTGTGGGAGCAGTACCCAACCTTTACCATTCTACAAGGTCTGGGTGTTGTATAAACGGCATCCTGTGCAACCCCGATCTCCGAAACCCTGCACTTTTTTGTAAACTGTTTTTGATTAAAACAGACGTGTTTTTAATTAAATTAAAGACAGATGTTTGGTTTTTAATCCCCCGAAGTGGTCAGAGCCACCCCGAACTCTACACTTAACTACCCAAGTCCATCAGAGATCTGAAGTCCCCTAAACCCTATACCCTAAGTCCCTGAAACCCTGAACCCTAAGTCCCCTAAACCCTAAACCCCTGTCAAGGTCCGCTGGCCTGTCCGGCGGGTTACTTGAGCCAAAGTGGCTACCAATGCGGTGAGACTGGGCCGCTCCTGCTGGTTCTTACAATTAGGGGGTACCTTTTTTTTTGGGGGGGGGGGTCCTTAGAGTAAGGATCCTACTATTTAAGGTGCTATTTTAGGGTCCCCTATATGTACAGCCATTGTAGAGTTTTTTTTCAGCTTTCTTGTTTGGATGTCCAACCTTCAGTGATACTTCGACGTACTGCCTCAGAAGTGTTGACCTGTTGCAGGACCCCAAAAGCACATAAGCATAAGCATTTTCTGGGGATATCCCTACCTTAATGGGCTTCATTATAAGGGGGTTTATATGGGATATCACTA
Source organism: Symbiodinium sp. CCMP2592 (assembly GCA_905221615.1). Classification (NCBI taxonomy): domain Eukaryota; class Dinophyceae; order Suessiales; family Symbiodiniaceae; genus Symbiodinium; species Symbiodinium sp. CCMP2592. The sequence continues at coordinate 1,331,016 of CAJNDT010000069.1, forward strand.
TCCTAGTTTTTGCTTATGTGCTGTTTGGGGGCCCTAGTAAGGACTCACGGTTGCAACAATCCCCAGGTGGAAGGTGGTAGTGTTTTTTTGTGGTGCTACCCTTCCTTCTATGATCGGGTTTGAGTTCCCATATGCGAGTTTCCGAAAATGGGGGACCCTAATATAGTACCCTAAATAATAGGCTCCTTACTATAAGGACCCCAAATACGGTACCCCTAATTTTCGGAAACTCCCATATACCCAGGCAGTGGACACCCATCCCTGGTGCTGCCGCGCCAGACTGTCCTTTGGCCAGCAGAAAGGCATTCGGTGTCGGAGGACCCTTGCGAACTACACAGGGTCTACAGTAATTAAGGGGTTCGGGCGGGTTTCTTGACTGCCGAGGTTGCTCGGATTTAGGATGTGCAGTTTAGAGACTAGTGAGGTTCAAGTGTAATGAATATTTTTTCTGCGCCTGGGATGAAAGACAGCCCAATCATAGCTGTACACCGGCAGCCTGAACGTCCATTTGCCAAAAGAGCCTCCAACACACTTCCCAACGATCGAAATCAGGGCTTGCCGTTGAAGGGCCTCACGCCACGCCGAATCTGATGTCAGAGGACGACTGGATGAGGATAGGGGCCTATTGAGATTCATTGACCTTGCAAGTTAGTCTTCGTGACGACATTATTGATGATGGTCATGGTCGAACCAGAGTACTCATCAAATCAAAAGAGCTGGCAGCCACAATATTCGGAAACAGCAGTAGTTACAAGAAACAACTAACCGGTAATCCGAGCAACGACAGTCAGCAAACTACACAGAAATAATATTACCAGTAGTAGTAGTAGCAATTGTATACAAAAGCACTAAGGCACGCCTGGGCCCTGCGGAGAGCCACCAGCGCTGAGCAATGCCGTGACACCCGAGGCTCTCAGGGCTTCGGGACTTCGGGTTGAATGGACCTTTCTAAGGCTTGGTTTAGGGTTTTGCAGAGGGTTTTCTTAGAGTTTTGGGGTTCGGGCGTCACGAGACTTTCAGGGCGTGGGTTACCGTGGTTTTGTTGGGTTTTGTACGTCTTTCACTATTTCCGTAATGCTTCTTGGAGTGTTCGGAGTTTGGATGTTGGATGGCTGTCAGTCACGCTGGGCTACTTGAGAGGCACCTGTTCTCGCAGTCTGGCCACATGAAGGGAGGAGCAAGTCAAGACAACAGTGCCAGACCCTAAATGCTGGATTTCATGTCCATTACATGTATGCGTTAATCGTCTTCTGGCTTGTACCTGGGCATCGGCATGTTATTACCGGCCAGAGCAAGCTGCTCGGAGGAGTTGCACCGGATCATGCATGGTTACATGCGCCGATGTATGTATGTTGCAACGTATGAATGCGTACATGCATGCGTATGGACGCAAGTATGTTTGTGGGTGCACCTGTTTTGAAACCTCTCGTTCCGCGATTGTGCTGATATATGCGAGGTTGTGACCCTACAACCTATTTTTGCGGCGATCCTAGCAGACACCTTGGTAACGTAAGCAGGTGACTGATGGATGCAGTAGATCAGCAAGCTGGCGTCAAGCACAAGCCGATGTCCGCCCCGCAGAAACCCTACACCGCGAAGCCTTCATCCTACTTGCACCGCCTAAGCCCCTAACTCCCTACAGCCTGAGGTTGCAAATCCTAGACCTTAAAGCGCTAAACCCCCAAACCCCGAACTGCAACCCTGACCCCTAATCCCCAAACCCTGAGGCTTGCAAAAACAGAATCGTCACCACTCTCGAACCGAAAGCACCTGGAAAACACTAGCTCCCGACCCAAAGCCGAGTTGGAATTCTGAATTTGTTGGGGATTCATATAGTACTTAACATCCCACCCCATAGTCCTCAAGCCCCTAGCCCGAAATTGCTAAACTGATGCCGGAAATCTACAGACTGTAGTGCCGAAACCTTAAATCCAGGGTGTTTGGGGAACGGTTTGGTTCAGGCTGCAGCGTTTTGGAGAGTTTAAGAGGTATATGGGTCTTCAGGCGTTTTGGTGTTGGACGTAGGTGGTGTTTTGGGCCTTAAGGGTTTAGTTGTCGGTCCTGAGTAGGCCTGCCGTGGCCTTCCATCCGGTGGAACTTGTCCAGGCTGGGATGGGGCTAGGCAGGCCTTTTGGGTGGAGCTTTTTCGGGTTTAGGTTTGGAAGGTTCTAGAGTCTAGAGCTTGTGCCTCAAGTGTCGCAGGTTTTGGAGCATTCCACTTTTTAGTCGGGCCTCGCGCCTCTTTCGGGATCTTGCATTGGGCTTTCAAGCTCAAGATTGGTGGCAGAAAGCTTGCTGACATGAAGATGTAAAGTGAGCGATGGTGGCAACAATGCCTACGATCGGAAGGAGAATGGCGACATGTCAGGCTAATCGCCATGACCATCGCAGCCATCACACATAGCTGAACCAGTCGTCACCGTTATGCAAACGAGCATAACTGCTAACAAAATATTTAGCCCCGATCCCCAAGCCTTATGTTTCTTGAGACATATTCACGGTCGCTTCTGTAGGGATATTCGTAGAAGCTGGAGTTAAACCCAAACTGGCACCTGTGACGGACCATGCAGAAAGCACCTTGAAGCCTAAAGCCGTCGGACCACGCTTCGTACTTTTCCGGCCGACTTGACTTGACAGCATCAGAGCTTGCTCTCAGCTGAGAGCGCTGCCGAATCCCTTGTAGGAATTTGATGGGTTTAGGGTGTAGGGTTTTCATGCGTAGCTCTCTGAGTTGGGATCCCTCTTAGAGTCTTAGAGGGGCCTTGCTAGAACGGTGATTCACTCTTCCGGGGGCCAACCATCCCCCCACACCCGAAACCCCAAACCCTAAACCATACGAACACCAAATCCTGGAGTTCGTATCGTAGATATAGTATACTCGGTATACTCGTACTCCCCGAAGCTCCATTCCGAGTATCAAAGCCTGCCATATTACAGGGCATAGGGTTCTACAACAGCGTTTTCAGCCCAGTGTATTACAAGCCCAGAGTCCCTTCCCAGCTTGCTTGTCAGGTGAATGCCAGCCGCCATGGTCTAGACCTGAGGATGTCCTGAGTCTGTACCCAAAACCGGATCTAGCGCCGAGGGTTTACAGGTTAGGGCTTGGGGTTGAGGGTAGGGTTGGTGCGAGTGTGGTGACAGGCGCGATTAAACCTTCTCATATCATGGAGATGCTTGTGCAACAACGACATATTTCAAAGCCTTTATCAACCCGTGTCTAACATTGCTTAGGATACCCTAAACCCTAAGCTCTAAACTCTAAGCCCTAAACCCTAAACCCTAACAGTAAGCATTTGCTTATGTTTGCTTAGAGTGGGACCCGCCACCAGGCAGCCCCTGTTCCAGTACCGCTGCTCAGCTCAGCGATGGGTGGAGGTGCTTCGGGTTTAAGAAGTTTAGGGTCTACCCTAAGGCTCCAAAGTAGTTCCTTTTTGGGGCTCATATATCCTAAACCCGAAGTTTAGGGTCTACCTTAACCCTGAATAACCTAGCTTTTTAGGGCTCCTTATTATGATTTCTTTATATAAGTCCTTAAAAATGTAGGTTTAGGGTCTACCCTAAGGAAGGCTCCAAAGTAGTTCCTTTTTGGGGTTCATATATAGAATCCTATAAGGTAATCCCAAAAAGGAACTACTATGGAGGCCGCTTCAGAGTTGTAGTTTCAGGGTCTACGGTGCACTGGTATGTGATGGTTTCCAACTGTGGGGGTCCCCCTTGTCCCTACAAGAACATCCGGCGGATCAGGGCGTGGTTGACACCGCTGAGGTGTGGACTCTGGGGTGCTTCAGAAGTATAGTATAGCGGTACAGCTACACCTACAGGTTCGAGGTTTCTTGGAGACTCGTGAGGTTTGAGTAGAGGGTGTACCGTGTTGGGTTGAGGATATTAGGGGTTTCTCAACCCCAATCTAAGACATCTCAACTTTTTGGGTTGTGTTTCTGTGCTTTGGGTCGGGGAAGACCCCCTTACATTGACATACACAAAGCCGTTGCACAACACGGGTCCGAGAATTTTGTGCGCTTCTGTCTGCTGTTGCATTGCTATAGCGAAGGCCGGTCCTTATCAGTGGATGGGCTGCGCCAGGAACACGGCCTGCATGACTGAAGTGAGTACCTAGCATGGAGATACAAAGTAAGTTTCCATGTACCTGGACTGTTGATTTCAAACCCTAGCCCCGATTACCTCATCTCCAACCCCAACCCTACACTGTGCCAAGCCGTACCAAAACCTGCAAGCATAGCCTGCAGGTGCCGTTGTGCATGCCGCCGGAGGCATCGCCCGGTTCAGTCGGACACTGTGTGGCTAAACTGATTGAGTGACGGCAGAGGCCGTGTTGGTGACATAGGTGGTGATGGGTACAGAGATGGTGATGATGCCTTACGATCGACAACACGAGTCACTAGTGGTCATGACGATGACGAAATGATGATCACAGCAATGGAGATGATGATGACCATCATGATCATCGTCACGGCTATCGTTGTCATCATCATACTGCCATGGCGACCCTTATGGCGGTGATACCGACCGTGAACTTCCTATGCCCTGAGCCTTCCGACAGGGCTAGTTCTCCTTTGTCAATATGCTGTGCAAGTAGCTTTTTCCGGCTAAGTAGTCGTCCCAGAGTCTTGTCGCCACAGTGGCGTAGTACATTGTGTACTCGTGATGACATCGTTGCATAGTCCTGCAGCTCAATGCCTGGAGAGCTGAATCCTAGCACCGCAGAAGCAAGAACTCTAGCGTCCAGAGCCCACTCTTTTCACGTGCTCCTGCAGATGCTGGGAATCAACGGAACAACGGTGGAAACAGTTCCTGCCGTCTCAGCCCCGGCTGCGTTTGTGAAGTTTCTGCTGATCAACCCACGACTGACAACACCCTCAACTCTGAAAGCCTCATAAAGCCTTAGGACCAAAACCAAAACCTCAGATGCACTAAAGCCCAACCACCCTGCAACTCAAAGTCCTAAGCGCCCAACTTCATATCCTAAGCCCTGACTAAAGCCATCAAAACACCTACCCCCTGTGGGGTGAGCACGTTCAGGCATCGTTGTCGGCTTTGGATTGAATTGAGGAGCTAGGTTGGATTTTGGGACATTTTTTATTTTCCTTATTTGGGTTTATAAGGGACCCTACATATAAATATTTTTCAGGGTGTTTAAAGGCCAACCCTTGGAGAGCTGCATTGAGGATAGAGGGCTTAGGGTTGCAAAGTCGCACCAGGGAAATCTAAAGCAAGCTTGGTTGTCATATCCGGGAGTTTCCGAAAATAGGGGACCCTAATATAGTACCCTAAATAGTAGGATCCTTATTATAAGGACCCCAAAATACGGTACCCCTAATTTTCGGAAACTCCCATCTGACCTTTTGAGGATGACTGACTGCAGCTCTCTTTGGTTGGCCCCACGCCCGAATTTCAGAGCGTTGCTGCTGATGGACATACCAGACTTTTCATCGATTGGCCTGCTTCAGGTCATGCAGGATCTTGTCCATCAGGCTTAGCGAAGTATTGTATTTAGGGTTTAGGGTTTATAGCTTGATTGCTCGACTCCCATTGTCAAGTTCGCTTGATGACAGAGAGACCCTAAACGTTAAACCCCTCAAGAGAGAGAGAGAGAGAGAGAGAGAGAGAGACAGAGAGAGACACAGAGAGAGAGAGAGAGGGTTGAACTTGGGTTCCGGGCAACCTTGTCCTCAAGGCGGCCTGACTCGAAGTCGGAAACGCAGAGTTCTCACATCATCAACCCGAACTCAAGAAACCCCCACATATCTTTTGACTCGAACCTTAATCCTTGGGGCTTCTAGAGGTTTGATGCGTAGTGTAGCACACAGAGATAAGATGGCCAATGTTTCAGACCTCGCCATTTTGCGACCCGCAGGCCGCATAAACCCTCAAGCCACCCTTATTCAGCCTATAGACCCAAAACCCTAAACCGCCCTTCACACCCCAAACCCTCCCCGAAAAAGGTTACTCTGAGCACTCTGCTGGAGCCCAGCGGCGACCTCCGGGTCTTCTACACCCTGGAGGCTTAAAAACGGGTGGTTTATGGGGGGGCTTTCTATCGTTTTGGGTTAAGTTTGTTTTTAGTAGTTTTTTGGATTAGTCCTTTTGCATTGTGGGTTTAGGCACAGGTGTTTGGATCATGTTCCGGTTTCAGGCTTCAGGGCCTGGGAGCTTGCTCTTGAGGCTTGGGGCTTCAGTGCCTTGTTTTTGGTTTTTTTTGCTGTCGGCACTGTCTCATTGGAGTGCGTCCCTCCGTGAAACCTCGATGATGTTCGACTTTGCTTAAACCGCTCCAGCCCTTCGACTTCTTGACTTCTTGTCTAAACCCCTGAAAACCTGAGGGGTCCAACCCGCAGTGGAAACCTCAGCTGCAAAAAGCCGGAACCCTGAACCCTGAACCCCGAAACTCCCTAAATCCATCACCCGCCCTACAGGATTGGACCTCCCTTGCCGAGGCTGTGGTGCCGGGGTGGGTGGGGGCAGTTCGCTGTCTACAAGGGTGTTCCGGTTTTATGCTGGGTTCATGTTTTGGGACTCTATAGGTTGGGATGTAGAGTAGTACTTGTGTCTGGTAAGTGCTGAAACCAGAGCCTCTAACTTCCGATCTGTTCAGGACTCAAGTTCTGCACCATACCCAGAGCAACCCTCTTCAAATCCCGACAGATATGCACTAACTTTCGTAGGCACAACTAGATTTTAAAGCTATCACCCCCAACATCCTGACCCTGTGTTGCTACACCCAAGACATCCCATTCCCTAAACTCGAACTCCCAAAGCCAGATCCCGCAAACCGTAATCTCTACATTAGACCCTAAACCCGGAGCCGTAAGCCACCCCGAATGTCAGGGGTCCCTTCAGCTATCCATGCAGCGGTTACTTATACAAGCGGCCCCGGCACCTCCGGACTCGCTTGGCGATTTCGAATTTGATGTAAGGCTCTGGAGTTTCGGGCCTGGCATTTGAGGCTAGAGGGTGGAGGATTCTTGTGGTTTGTGTGAACAAAGTCTATGGACTAAGCTTGCTGATTCAGACGCACAGACATTAGAAGGTTGCAGAACCATTCTCGATCGAGCGAGTCACGAGAATCAACTTGTCAATCATGCAGGCAATGCAGGGTTGGTGTTTCAAAAAGCTCCTGCTGAGCAAGGTAGCCCCAAACCATAACGATATTTAGTTGGTTCCTAAGTCCGAAACCTCAGCTCTTATCCCGGCCCCGAGTCCTCAAAGGATTCCTTACTGTAGATTTCTGAGTTTCGTGCTTTTCGGCCTCTATGTAGACGACCTCCTAACTCTTCATTTTTTGGGGTTTGGGCTTGGGGGAGCTAAAGCTCGAGGGTTGCCAAAGGTAGCTCTTGGGATCGTAATCGCAGACTTACTTTAGGGTTTAGAGTCTAGAGCTGGCCCGGCATCCCTCATAGCAGAAGTTTGAAGCCAAAACCCACTGTCCTTTGCCAGGCGACCGCGCCGCTGACCAGCCCTCAGTCAAGAGTTCCGGAATATTCGCGAGGTGCTGGAGGGACCTAATGGAGTTTACGGGGTTTCATAGTCCTATTCGGGTTTAGAGTTAATTAAACTCCCCCAGGAGACTCCCAAACAGAAGAAGCCTCCACACTGCGGCTCGTTTGATTTTTAAAGCTACAAACGCTAAAACGCTAAAAGAATGACAAGCTCAGAGTCTTTTGCAATGATCTTGGAGACCCGCGCAAAGCCTTACGCTACTCCCACCAACACTCCTGAGAGAACGCCAAAACCATAGAGCCGGCACTGACGTGCGCAGCACCCGAAGCCCACAACCTGTTGCACCTAGGGCCGTGCACATCCTCGGGAAACTCGCCGAGCAAGACACCAACACGGGCGGGCGGCGAGTGCGGTTCCCAGATAAAGGGTTCAGGGTCGGGGAAGCGGCGTACCTTGCAAGATTTTCTTTCAGAGACCCCTGACACTTACAGAGCGACAAATAACCACGATTCTGCTCCTATTGCCAATGTCTATACTAAGAGTTGGGGGATGCTTTCGGGGTTTGGGTTGTCAGTGTTTGGCGGTTTAAGCTTTGAACTTCAGCACTCCGGGCTTTGAGTTTGCTTGTCGGCTTCGTACGTTCTATCTGGCCAGGTCTTCTTGGTCTGCGGTTGCATGCTTTGGTGCTTTGTGTCGAGACCGTTGCTCTCAACCTGTGCCAGACCGTGGTGAGGTGTTCTGTTTGCTGTTGTTTGTACTTCGTGTGTGCAGAATGGTCATTGTTGGTTTTGCGCGGGCGCCTGCCGACTTGGTGGGTGTTCAGGTCAGGGCGCAAGAAGCTTCAGCGCGGAAGGGACCATCATGTAGGGTTTCGGGCTTAGGGATCACGGGGGCCGGGGCTTTTAGAGACTATGGGGGGGGGGGATTTCGGATTGGGACTTTTGGTGTCGGGCCTGAGGTTTCGGGCTGCTGTGGGAGTGCCCGGAGACTCCGGTTATCCTTTGATGACACCAGGCTCACCAGACTCCGTTTCGGTTTAAGGATTTACGTTTAGGTATTGCAAAGGCCGGGCGCCAAGAAAGAGTTTCGAAGCTTCTGGGCGGCACGGAAGTGTCTTCTAATTAGGGTTGTTGTCATGATCCCGCTGAAGCGGGCACCTTGCGTTTAATTGCTGGGTCGGATCTCCAGAAAAAAAAACAAGAATCCCTAAAGCCCACTCTCTAAAAGCCCAAAGCCGGACATCCTCTACGTGCAAACTCCAGAAGAACCGGAAAAGCCTCAGGATAAAATTTGACCCTAAACTCCCCAAACCCTGGCAGCAAATAGTGGTAACCCTTGCTCTGGTATATGGAGCTTTTTTTAATAGCAGCCTTTCTTCTAGTATTGGAATAGCCGCTGAACAGCAATTTCTAGTAATCCTTCGAGAAACCCTTCAAGGAGCTCTTCTAAGTTTGGAGGTGCAGAGTGTCGCGGAGTTGAAGCCGGCTGCCTGGAAGGCCTTGGAACAGGGGCTTTAAAAGATTCTCACTTAAGGGCTCCGGTTTAGGGTTTAGGGTTTATGGAAATTGTATAGGGTTGGGGTCCGGGGTTTTGACCGAAACGTTTTGACTGAAACGTTTTGAGCGAAAGTTTTGAGGGCTTCTTCGAGGCTCGCCAGAAGGATTCCTTCGATTCAGGAGTAACTAGAAGCGCCACAAAGGTTTCTGGAAGGGCCATCATAAAGGCCACCGTAACCGTTATGGGGAGGGTTCTCAGGGCGTTGTCCGAGACAGAATACTGCCTGCGAAACATATGTAATATGCTGGGCATACTGCCACTGCGGATCTCAAGCCGCGTGGGGGCAAGTTGCACCATGTGCGTGTATTGATAATTTCCAGTCGAAGACTATTGGGCTTGTAAAGACAAAGCACTACTGCTGATCTCATGAACCCGAAGTGAAGGGCTCCTGCCTTGAACCGTTCGTGCCTTTCTTATTATGTGATCAGAGTATACTTATCGTAGATAAGCCCCAGAGCCCTGGTTGAGTTGTGCAGGTTCGCAAACTTAGGAGATGTGCCAGTTTCCGGTTGTGAGTCGTCAAGTCAGTCTTACATCCTAACATGCACTCACTAGGACATCCCTGTCCCTCAGGACTGCGACTGAGTTCAGGATCCCTTTGAGGGTTCCTCCCCCAACCACCGGTAAAATACACAATTGAGAAAAAGCGCTGGGCCTGCGCCCAGCCAAACCAGGACGCAGAGAGAGCACACGACACCAGCAAGAAGTAGCAGGCTGAGTCTCTAATTTAGCAAGTGTGGGAATTTGGCTAAAGGCATTCTGCCAGAGATCGGTACAAAGCAGTTACGTACTCTCCACAACCGATCCAGTTTGAGAGAATCTTCACTACTCCGCAGGGGTCCTAGCAAATTAGTCCAAGTTAACGTGCTGTAGAGATCTGGGGGGGCTATTCAATCAACGCTAAACCCTAAACTGAAAGCCCTGGGCCCCGACAACTAAGACCCTGTGCTCTAACCAATGCTTCAACGCTACCGCGAATTTTGCAGTCTCAAGGTGCAGCTGCAGTTGGCGATCGTTCCAAACGAGCTGGCAACCGCAGCCGCCTCGCAGGCAGTCCTCGTGGTGCTTGGTAGTGTTCTTTTGGAACAGTGCTGAGGGTTTGGCGATGGCGGTCTCAGAGTTGGCAGCTTGAACACTTAAGGGGGTTAGCCTACGATGCGGGCCACGGGCTCATCAGAATGCTGGCACGGGGGTGCATCGTTTGGTTCCCAGGAGCCGAGCGACAAGGATAGAATCGGATAGACGGGCAGCTCCCTTGAACACGAAATCGATCCTCGAAAACGACATAGCCGCTTGGCCGCCACCAGTGGCACTAGACTCTTCACCACAAGCCGAACTTCCTGAACCCGAAGCTGAGATGGAATCTAGGACCCGAAGGCTTTTCGAACTCACGACACGAAGACGTTCCGAACTTCCGAGCCTTCTCCCAACGACAATAGCAACAGCAAAGACATGTCGGGTTTGGGGCTTTTCGGGTCCGATGGCTTGGAGCTTAGGTTGCAGGTTCACGTTTCGGGGATCAGTGTTTGTTTGATGTCGGCATATCAAAACATTCTCAAAAGCAAAGTACTAACTACTGAAGACTGACAAAGCCCCCCTATAACAAACATTCAAGCACAAAGCGAGCATCGAGAGGTGTTGGCTGCCCTTGACCAGCTGCCTGCAGGCCGAACAGCATTTGGGTATACCATACCACAATCACGTTTACGGAGTATAAGGAGGTAGCACGGTGACTAGTGTTAGTTATGTGTCCCATGTTTGCACATGGCTTTGGGTTAAGCTGTAAACAGCGCACAAACTTGCGGCTCAGACAGTTTAAAGCTGGTTCGCTCAATTGAGCAATGAGGGTCAGGGATGTGAGGTTGGTGGTTGTATTTGATAGCGATTTCTTCATGGACGGCGAAGGACCGTAGCTTGAGGTCAGGAAGCTTTGCCGACACGGAAGCCTCGCAGCAGCTTCGAGGATCAAAGTCTTGCTCAGATTGATAGGCCCCAGTTTGCGACAATGTTTGAGATCATGGTTGCAGCACTGATTTTGTTGATGGCAGCTGTGGCAGTGACTATCGCGTTTGGGATGATTCGGGTTGAGATATCCGTGAAGTGGCGACCAGGGCGGCCTCTAGTGAGCTCGCAGCAGAAATACCAGGTAAGGCCAGCCATCAAGACTCACAAGCGCAAATTCGTCAAAGGGTCCAGCCAGTTGCTGTGCCGCTGGAGGAAGCTGTTGTCTCAGCACAGGCAACACGATGAGGGGCCGCACCAACTGTGCTGGAAGGTATAGCTGCAGCGGATTGTCAGACTTCGCAATGTGCAGGTATTCTTGTGACAGATAGTCCTCCGACAGCTCCTCCGACAGACGAACAACAACTGCACGTCATCCAGCTCCTGCATGCTTTCGCTGCAGCGGAGGATGCCACAACAGCTGCCATTGCCCTTGATGTCTTGCAGGCTCTTCCTGAGTGCAAGGATTCAGCGACCCTCGATGCAATCTTGGAGGAGCTAGTCAGCTACAAGTCAATCATCAATCGGCTTGTTCAAATCTATCTGCTATCACGGACAACCTGCCCTTCCGGCACACAGGTGTCCGAGATTCGAAGATTGGAGTTGCCAGGGGCAGAGTGCTATTCCGCGAATCCCAGCCTTCTGTTGAAGGAGGAGATTGCCGGAAAGCTGCTAGTGTTGCTGGCAGACTGCGCTTACCAAAGGGCGGAGACTAGGAAACCCGGAGAGGCCATCGATCACCTAACAAGGGTCGATGACACAGAGGTGCTGCAAGAAGTGCTTGTCGGGCTCGAGTCATGGCCCTTCGTCGGCATTAGCATCGGCTGGTCCCGCATCTTGAAGGCAGAAACCTTTCTCAAGAAGCATGTTCCAACTGAACCCCCTGCCGGACAAGCTAGAAGACACGATTCCTTACAGTTAACGTGGCGCATCAATCACTGGCTGGATGAAAACGGGCATGGAGGCAACGCCGAACGCATGATGCAGCAGGCTTGTTTGAGAATGCTTCAGCACAAGTCCTTTGATAACCGGTGCCTGTCCAACTTGCAATGGGGGCTTGCTCACTGGCGCTTCTCTTCCATCTCGCTCTCCTACACGAGACTGTTGAAGGCTAAGGCCTTTTTGGAATGGCATGCTAGAGCAACGTAGGGAATCAGAACAGCAACGCTGCCAAATTTGATTGTCCAGGGCTCGCTGGCTCTAGTGTTCCCGCGAGGTTGACTAAACCTTATGCTACCTTATGCGGAAGAGCAGCATTCCAACTAAACTCAGTCGTTTGCCTTCCAAAGCCACGAGCTCGCGCAGCAGTCTCAGTCCATTTGGCACCTGCTCAAAAACTTGGAGAGTGCACATAGCCCTACGCCTCTTTAACCCTGGTGGCGCACGCCGAAACATAATATCACTAGCACATGCGAAGTCCGAAACCTCAAACCCCGGCAATCCTTGACGGCTCAATGGTTCGCCCTTCAGAGCACTTCAAGCCCATGGTCTTGTTATAGATTACGCTGTTGATCTTTCTTGATCTTGTGGGTATACTCTCGGCTTCGACACCTCTGTACGAGGCGATGCCTCAGTCCGAGTTGTTGAGATTTTTAGACGGCCTGGCAGGAGGCTAGGAAAACAGACGGCACATTCAAGCCGACACCCCCCCCTGCATGTGTATTACATTATATACTCGGCATGCAGAGTCCTAGTACCTTCAGGGTTTACTGTCTCCAGCTAGAAGCTCTAAACTTGAATCGGTGTTTGGTTCTGAAGCGGGCTTTGAGGGTACAAAACTTCATCGCATGGCAATGTGGGGTCGGCACTCTAGAGTCTAGAGTATTCGGATCAGGGTTTGCACCTCTGCAGTTTATGGTTCAGGGTTAGGCAGCTTTGCTCGAGAAGCGTCGATTTCTGAAGCACTGGCGGGAGTCCCGAACTCCCTGCAAGCACGTGGAACAGCTGCCGGCCGCTTGAGCCAGAGCCAGAATCCAGAAAGTCTGTCCTGCATCATCGAACCCTAACTTCCAAGCCCAAGTCCAAACCAAGGTAAATGAAGCTCCGAACATGGGAGTTTCCCAAAATAGGGGACCCTAATATGGTACCCTAAATAGTAGGATCCTTATTATAAGGGCCCCTAAATATGGTACCCCTAATTTTCGGAAACTCCCACATGGTGTCATGCCCGTTCTTGCCTCGGAAAGCCCGGAGGCCAGCTCGGCGACTCCGTCGTGCAGGCCCTGCCCGCTGTGGCCAGCGGCCTCAGACTATGTTTAGGGTTTAGGGTTTAGGGTTCGTTTCGATTTTCGGATGTAGGGAGACTCTAGGGTACGGTCATGGTGTATACTTAGAAGGATCAGGGGTCCTACGAATTACCGTTACAGGCGAGGTATGCATATGTGTGTGTTTGCAACTAGAGTTACCCCTGAGCCGTCGATTCAAGTCGGTCTTCCGGCGCGTGCATCCTCCAAGTACGGTTGATGCTTACTGACTCTTCTAGCAGCATCCACCGCTCTTAGTTCCGTTGCTATGCTATTCACTGTCATCGTACTTCGACACCCAGACCCTCAGGTCGCAACCCAAATGAGATCAAATCCGCAAACACCGAAGGCCCTAAATGCCGTTTCCCTGAGAAGCTGAGAAGCTCCGACCCTCCCCTCGCCCAAATCACCAAAGCTCACAACTTTGACCTGAGTAAATCCCAAAACCTAAATACAAACTTCATCCCTACGGGGGTTTAAGGGTTTAGGGTTTGGGGTCCAGGGTTTAGTAGGATTTTTGCGGGGTTTAGGTTAAAAGCACCAGAACTTCCACCCTCAGCCCTAAGACTCGCAAAATGTCCTCCTAACTGCCAAGGCCCGACCCGCCGTGCTTCGAGCTTCGACGACGGCAGCTCGCGAGGTCCGGTTTCCGAGTTCTGCAAAGCAGGGCTACAGTGCACCTTTCCCTAGTAGTAGAGCGGGTAACCTTTAACCTTTTTCGGATAGTATAGTCCCTATATAATCCCTAGATAGCCAAGAAGATTAACCTTTAGTTCCCCATGATACCCGACCAAGTAGGATAAAGGCTTCTGTTAGCCGGGCTGCTCAAGGTCCGGGTTTCTCAGTTCCAATGCCAACTTGCGAGATTGCGAGATTCGTGAGCTCTGATAAGTCACTCTAGGAATCCCAAAAAATCCATTGAAGGACATGCAACACTCCTCAAACTTAAACCCCTAAACCCTAAACCCTAAACCTTAAAGCTCGGTGAGCCTCTCAAACCCTTCGAAGCCTCAACAACCGGTTGAAACAGAAGCCCCGGCCCTAGTTAAACCCTAAACCCGAAGATCAGCGAGGAAGAGCAGAAAACCCTACTACATAAACAACAATGAAGAGCAGAACACCGTAGAACCCATAAGCCCTAAGACCCTAAAACCCTAAACCCTAAAACCCTAAACCCTAAAAATCCTGAACCCATAACAACCCAGAAAGCATGACAGGTGGCCCTGCCCCAGCCTGCTGCAGAAGCTTTGGCTGCTCCGGAGGGCCTCGTCCTGTCCTCCACCACGACGACATCCACGGGGCCTCTTAGCCCTAAAGGCAGGCGATATGATATGATATGATACTATGAGTACAATAGTCTACTATAACCTACTATAACAAACAGGATCTACCATAAAATCTTAACTGTTCATTTCAGGTCTTGCATTCAATCTAGGCTTCGGGGTCCAGGGTATGGAAGTGCGTCAGTGTCTATGTTGCTTAGCATAGCGGGTGCTTGCAGTTTGGGCTTGAGAGGTATGGTCGTGGATCTAGTTTGGCGTCGTTTCGGGAGTGAGTTCTAAGGATATGGAACCAGAGAGCGGGACAAGTAGACATCAAGAACTCTTTCAGACTAAAGGGTGGATCCACTACCGGATGGATGGACAGATGCGCATATACACATTCTGAAATGCCGGTACATACCCATGAGCAGGTGAAGAATACAGGCCACACAGCATCAGACGTGTTCGTTCCTCTTGAGACTTATTCACCGCGGAATGAAATGCGCACGCCCTACAGTCAAATCAGGGAAAGACCAAAAACAAATCTCAGAATCCCACACATTGCACCCTTCTTTGACCTCCGCAACTCCCTGCAAGTCTCAAGTGAAGGGAGCGAAGCAGGAAACGTGGTCAGCACCTACTGTATACTTCAGATGCCGAGCATGAGAACATCAGCAAACAGCTGCAACCAACACAACACACCTTAATCCAAAAGGGAACCAAAAAAGGTCCGTAAATCTTTAATCCCAATTGACCAAATCCGGTTCTGTGCTGAGCCAAGGCTGTCATTCGTTGCGCGAGGTCCCGCGGAAGAGTGCCGCACTTGGAGACAGCGCAAGGAAGTTTGGAGTTACAGAATTTGTCAGTGTTTTGTAGGAGCATTGTGCAAGTATATGTTTAGGCCGTACCAGTCCTGGGAAGCTTGGCATCTGATTTCGGACCGGTCGATGAATGAGGGCTCTTCTAGATCACGGGCATGTCGAGACAATCTGTTAATTACCTCCTGTCGGACTTTTTGGGCTACATGTCCAGGTCTAAATGATCAGCCCTAGCCAAAAAATCTAGTTGCCGCCTAGTTGAGTAATGCTGAGCGGATTTTGGTGAGGAGCCGGAACTCAGATACCGCAGGCCCGACGCTCCGAAATCTCGCAAACGTTGTCGAAGCAATCAGCTCGTTCTGCATTTTGGTTTCCAAAGTTGAGCCTCAAAACCGCAGCCCTAAACCTCCGCTGGGCTGGAGGCAAGAGGATGATACCGACAACCAGACAGCAGTCATTGAGCCTTGGACTCTCAAAGCAGTCCCGCTGCCAAGCTCTCCCAAAAATCAACCACAAGCGACGAAGCCCGAGCCCCTGAGCCGTAGTTGAAGACAACGAGCCTGGTATACTAGCAAGTACAAATGACTGTATGTCCTTCCAGGTCGCTAAACCCTCAATGCCAACACTACAAGTCACTAATGACCAAGGAACCCTAATCCTCAATCAGAGATCCTTCCGGGACGGCTGAAGTTTCAGGGTGTGATGTAGGGACCTGACGAAGAGATCCGCGGCTCCTACTGTGGATCACCTTATTTTGGGACTGTAGAACCGGGGGGAGGGATGCCAGATGTAGGGTTTGCGGTGTCTAGCTTGAACCTCGGGGTACAAGGTTCAGTGTTTCATGTGTGACTTGGGTGGTTCAATGTCTGACACATAGGGCTTCGGGACTAAACACCACGCCCCGAGCCAAGCCCGAGTCCAAGTAGTCAACCTTCTGATTCGACTTAAGGGACCCTCCAGAAGCGGAAGATTTACAGTACCTTGACCTGAGAAAGACCACCTTAAGAGTCATCCTCTGTGTCCGTAGGGTTAACGACCGCATTTTCTAGTATGAAAGCTTTTCTAGAGATCCCAAGTGTGCTTCTCCGACTTCTGAATAATTGCAGGGTCCGCGGTATGCCTCAAGTATATAAGAGCAGTCTACATGCGAGTCCTCGAGGATGAGAGGATCTTTCATAGCTACACTGCATACTCGAAAGACTGCCAAGTACTTGAGCAATCAACATAAGACACGCCCCGACGAACCACAAAGACAAAGCCCTAATCTTACCTTTGGTTAGTAGGGAATGGAAGAATGGTAGTTCTAGTAGTTATAATTGTACCCCATTCCTCCATTGCCTACTAACCAAAGGTTAGTAATCAGCCCAGGAGGAAGAGGAAGGTATCGATGCCTGGGGCTCAGCCAAGAAGCCGCAGAAGTGGCGCTAAGGTCTTTTGGACAGCTTTTCTTTAGAGAATGGGGCCTTTTCATGGCAGGGTCCTAGATTCGGTGGGTTTGGGACCGAGCATGTAGACACCAGGTCCTCATCCGAGGGTTGATCTCCACCTCGGAGGCGATGTATTATTGACAAAGCGTTGGCGTCCGAACACGCAACGGTGGGCGCAAGAGTCCGCAGCGGACGAATAATGCAACTTATGATCACGCAGGAGTGGAGCATCATACAGGGTTTAGGTGGGCAGCTGTGTGTGTTGGGGGGGGGGGGGGCTTTTAGTGCAGCCGATACCTGGCCTAAACCCTAAGCCCAGTTCCCCATCCCACCGGCGAGGAGCAGCTCCTTCTTTTCCTCCTGGTGGTGCCCATCGCCTGCATCGGGGGCTTTTTCGTGAGTCCGGGGCCCTGCGGGGAAGTGGCTCGCGGGCTGGGTCCTATCAGTTCTGGGGATTTGGAATACTACTGGAGGGTTGGATCTTCTGTCTAGGCCGGCCAGTGACTCGAATCACATGCCGTAACCCGTGAACCTACGACTAGTTGCAAGCTTCCAGGCTCGGACTTATCATTGAGACCCGAGTCCGGGAATGATGTAATCATCTGGGTTGGATGGATGCAGGTTTCGGAGCCGAGTGCTTCAAATGCTGAACCCTCATCCAGCACCCGAACCTCGAATTCAATCGCAGAGGAACTGCACGAGAATCCTTCAGTCCAGCACTCCCCAAACCATGAACAGTAAACTGGCGGACCCAGAATGATAAGTCACAAGACCCGGACCGGAGGCCTCGTAACAAGCTGAAACCTGCAAAACCCCCCGAACCCGAGAGACGGACTTGCTCTGGAGACCCTAAGGCCGTACACTGAGCCCGACACACTCCCTGTCTTCATCTTACTTGAGGCATAATTATATACACTTATAGAACCATGAGGAATGAAGCAGATCCCAAGATGCCCAGCTCTCCGCCTGAAAGCCAGAACTTTGCGGCCTCTCAGTTAAGAAGAGCCAGAGGAACCTAAATTATATGCAAATCGTGGTTCACACTTGGACAAACGGCTTAAGTGTGTATGGAAGTATCCCCCCCATGTAGTCCGGGCCTTTCGGAAATGTAAGAGGTTTGGGGATGCAGAGTTTGGGCTGGTTCTTTGACAGCTTTGCAACTACATCTGGCTCAGCCTGGCACATTTCTGAGCGATGCATTTTGCCTCTTCGGCAGCACATTGTGCCTGTGCAGGCCAGGAGCAATTTATCATTTCGCGGAGCAGGTGAACACGTTCCTGCGCAACCAGGTACATCCTTCATGGCAGCCTTCGAAAAATTCGGATGCTGGAAGACATAGTCACGTTCTACTATTATTCGATACCGGCCATCTTGAAGCCAATAGGCCAGTGTGTCCACCTGCTTGGGCAGGTGCTGCCCTCGCTGACCAAGGCTCAGCGGCAGAAGTGGGTGATGGTGATGCTTAAAATTACGTTTTGACCATGGCGTTGCCGACATTGACAAGGAGCTCTTCGGCATAAACGTGCTGAAGATGCTCAGGAAGGCGGCCGACGATCCCATGCAAAGTTACGCAAAAGTCTCTCGGCACTGACCTTGGAGGATCCAGGCTAATGCTCGAGGGCATGCTGTCGGCTTCGCCCGAATGATTCGCAGAGCCTTTTCCTTCCTCTCTTGCCTGGATTAGACGGGATGTTGTCCGCACCCATGCAGGCGTTGACATTCAGTTGCCTGATCTTGCCCACCGGCATGCCGCTGGAGCACGGGTCCGCCACAGCCTTCGCGAAAGCCTCCGATCTTGGTGGTGGCAGCATTGGGATGGGTCTAGATTTTGCCTGCGCGCTATGCGACTTCTTGTGGAGCTCCGATGTCGTCGCGGAACTTTAAGATGGGATGGTACGGATTGTGGGGCTAGGTGTTGTGGCTTTCTGGCGGATGCTCTTTGGTCTAGATCTGGGACAGTCACTGATGCTCGATGCCGCCGCTGCGGTCTGGATGATGAGCACACAAACCCAAGTGTTGCGGTCTTTCCCTGCTAGCCGTGAGCTCCGAGAAACCCTGCACAAGGAATGGGGTGATTCATTTAGCGACTTGCCAGATTGTTTGCCACCCAGCTTGCGCCAGTGTGGCGTTGTTCCACTAGGTTGCTTGATCTCGGATAGCCGGCTTGATGCTCTGCAAAGATACTATGTTGCCGTGCTCAGGGCTTGGGGCCTCGAGCGTGATGCCGACAGCGTGATTCACTTGAGCCTGCATTGCAGCAGTAAATGCTCCTTGCAAGTTCCGGTTAGGGGTTTCGGTTTGGGGTTTTGGTTGGATTTGTCTCGCTTCGGATCCCTTGCACTGCCGCCGTCCGCTCTCTGTGCCAAGCACGCTGGGCGACGAAGGTCCTTGGAACAGCCACCTGGTCATCGGAATGGCAGCGGGTTAGTACGTCCTGAACATTGCGTCCCGCATCTTCTATCTCACGCGGCGGCAGCTTCGGCTTCTCTCCAATGTCTGCAGGGGCGCGTTCATGAGTGACCCGTTGGCGCTCGTAGGCGGCGGTTGAACAATTCTTCTGATGCCTTCGTCTTCGTGCAGCCCGAGCCAGATTTACCGGATCGAAGTCTGGGTGTGACTGCTGGTCAAAGACCTGGATATCCTACAGGATCGCAGGGACAGCTGGAGGGCATGATGAGCCTCATCAGGCCCGGACTTCCAGTGATGATCACGGTCTCAGGCCGTAACAAATCCGTGCCAGTTGAAATTCCGTCGGCACTAAGCACGCTCGACTAGCGAGCCCTCTGCAGCTACTCTCGCTGATGTTCCCCCCTTGTACAACTTCGGAGCTTCACAGAGGATGCGTTTTAAAAGCTTTTTGTCTGAAGACCGCGAAATCACTCACATGTGTGATCGCACTCAAGGATTGCATGCTCATGTGAGCATTCGTTCTGTGCCGCCATAGCAGCGGCCGGGGTTGAAAGCCCTCGAGCATCCGCTGGACCAAATCGCATTTTTTTGGTCGCGAGGGAAGAAGAAAGTGGGACTTGGGGTTTGGGGGTGTCTTTGCCATGAACACTCAAACCTTTTCACGACCCTTATATGAAACCCGTACAGATACCTGACAAAACCCTGATTATAACCCTATGTCATTTTAGCTTAGGAAAAGATCAGTGGAAGGTCGGCGGATGCAGCGGCATTTCACCAGTTCGCACAACGATGCAACCAAGTCGGACAAGGCCCTGAGTCCCACACATTTTGGGGGGTTCAGCTCTTTTGGCTATTGGTGGTTTTCGATTTCGGGAGTCTGAGTTGGGATGTTGCAGGTCTTCAGCTTTCGCGGGCGGGGGGTTTTACGGTTCAGGGTGTGCGGTTTGGTTGGTTTAGCTGTATGGGATGCAGGCAGCATATTCCAGAAGCCTTGCAGGCTAGAAGCAGACATAAGTGCGTCTTTATGTCGCTTATCCATCTTTCTTTATAGTACTTAAATTGAACCTCAGCCTGGATTGCCGTTGCTTTCTGTTTGCACATCCTGGTTCCAAACGAAAGCTACGGCACATTACATTGACTACATGAAGTCTTCAGAAGCCATTGAGGCCAGTTGGCTTTTTCCATTTTTCAGTCTCGGCCCATTGCTTTCTCGGCATGCCCAACTTTTGCACCCTTCGGGTGGCTAGCCTCCAACCCCAAGCCTCCAAATCCAAGCCCAATCCCTGAAAGGTGGACTTCCAGTTCATAGTCAAGGAAGAGCGCCTCAGCGACGACCACGCTGCCGACGTGACGGTCTCCAAGGCCCTCTTTCCTGCGACTCCAGGTTAAGCTTTACGTAGCGTTGTTATAGTTCTTCTGCCATAGGCCCAAAATGCGTAAACGCGATGCGCAGAACAAGCCCCAGGTCGCAAAGTCCCCAACAGAAGAACCGCAGCCCAAGTCACAATGAAACATGCTGTCCCCCGGGTCATCAAGAGCCACAAAAATCGAATTGAACAAAACGGAAAGTTGCTCACGGTGCCTTAAAGCTGACAATCTCATCCAAGGGAGTGCAGCAATTAAGGTTTAGAGCGTTGGTCATTTCGGTCTTCGAGCACATCTCATTGCATTGAGCAAGCGAGAAGCCCGATAAGCCACGGATTGTGTCTAAAGCTTATGGCTTATACGGCCCACACCCGGGCTCTATAAATGCCTTCCGTGTCCGGAATGACTTATAGAAATCTATCAGGCTTGACTTTGAGACCAGTAGCGACTTTGATTCGGGGCCGGGGAGTTTCGACGACAGCTTAGCAACTTGTGGCTTGCCGGTTTTGGCTGCAGGGCCTTGCCTTGAGAGGGTTTGGCTCGATCACGGGATCTGGTTTGGCTGATGGTTTCTTGTAGATGCTTGTTCGGCCTCCCTTGTTCAGGGTGTGCGACTCTGAGATGTCGCGCAGAAAGGCTGAATGCTGAACACGCGAAACCAGCAGCCCTGCATTATACCCAAAGCAAGAGCCTGAAAAATGCATTCCAACCCCACATCAGATTCCTTTACGCCTCAAAGCCCAGAAACATCGGAACCCTTAGCCTTTGAACTTGATAACCCTGAGACACAGAGCCCGAAGGCTTTCGCAAGTCCTGCAACGCAGGGTCCCCACATGAAATCATTGACTGACGTTTGGTACATATCGACATATTCTACTGAGAGCTTTCACCCTAATGCAACTGCCAGGCTAAACAGATCTAAACCCCCAAGTTGTACACACGCCCCATTGTCAAAATTGTGGTCTAGACCCTAAATGGGCTAGAAATAGCAGGTGAAGGCCTTTGAGCGTGCGCAGACCATCCTTGCTCATAAGGCTCGCCCTGTCCACAGCCGGCCTTGAGCGTGCTGACAGGGTAATTAGTGTTAGTGAGTTAGTATTAGTTTAGAGCTCTGTCTCGGGCTATGTTTTGAGGCTGAGCTCAGGATTTACCTTGTACTTTTGTAGGATTTAGGTTCATTCGCGCCAAGGCCCGAACCCCACAAAGCGCGAAAGCTTACCGGCAGCCCCAAACCATGCCAAAGTCCGGGACATGATTGCCATGAGATCAGCCTCTGCGGGTTTCGGATTTGGTTTAAATGAGGAGCGAGGGGGCGAACAATCGGAGGCACAGTAGCAATAAAGCAGATGCAAGATAGCAGTAAGCCGGTGTGGCCAGAACGGTGACAAGGACAGCAGCAGCAGCAGCAGTGGCGGCAAGAAGAGGAGTAATGGCATCAATGAGAGAAAGCTCGCACCGACACCCAGCAACAACGGTAATATGGCCAAGCAAAGCCGCGATGACATGCGAGTTGCGAAGCACCTGCAGTAGCAGTTATCAGGAAGCAAGATGCAAGCAACAGCATCACCGTGCAGGAGCGACTGCAAGAAGCGCTGACCACAGGTGGAGCCGGCATTGTTTTTGGCAAGCAGTCAAAGAGCCCCTAGTGTCTTGGGGCGGCTTTGAGGATCCTAAGCGAATTCAACAGACAAGGAACTAATTAGGGTGTGTATAGACCTGAAGCTCGGAAACTTCGAACATCTGTACAAGTCATCCGAAAGCCCAACCTTGAATCAGCTAAACCCATAGTTGTTAGCGGAGCTCAACCCTAAGCCAAAAACGCCAGGGGGTTGTGGTTGCACGGCTTATGACCTGCAAAGCACCTAGACACAACGAGCTTGCCATCGGACAATCAGGTTCACAAAAAAGGCCCGAGCTTACAAGATTGAAGCAGGCTTTGTGAGATGTGTTTAGGGTTTAGGGGTTTGGGCCTTCAGCGCTGAACCGAAAAGTCGCAACATTAAAGCCTTGAGCCTTGAAATCCTAAACCGGAATGCCCGAAGCTTAAGCCTTCCATGCCGAAAGCCACAAACTCTAAATCCCTACAGATCTCTGCCCAACCCCTATAAGCCCCATGTTGCATAACAGCCCCTATAATAAGCCCTCAAAGCGCCCCTATAAGAACCCCCACCCTCAAAGCCCCCAAGGCCCCTACTAAATATAATATTTCTCCATTTTTGAAAATTGAATTCAAAATGTAATCTTTGTATGAAAATCACACTCCCCCCCCCCCCCCCCCCGAGCCGCCAGGCATCCAGGAGCAGGCCGCCGCCGAGCTCGAGGCGGAGAAGCGGCGCCAGGAGGAGGCGCCGGAGGAGGAGGAGCAGGCGACAGGGGGGGCTGCCCGGAGGGGTTCTTTTAAGGGGTTTAGGGTGTGGGGTCTAGGGTTTACCATCGGGGTTAGTCAAGTTTTCAAGGGTTTAGGGCGGGTTTGGGGTTTAGGGATTTGTTCATAGGGTTTAGGGCTGACTGTAGGGTTTAGGTTTAGGGTTTACTATAGAGTTTAGGGTTTACTATAGAGTTTAGGGTTTACTATAGGGTTGAGGGTTTTTCGGGGGTTTAGGGGGCTTGATAATATCGACAGGCTTGAGGATGATTTTTTGTGGTTTTGGGCGATTTTGGGTTGAGGGGTTTAGGGTTTAGGACTCTTTTTATGGGCTGCAAGTAAGTGTAAGCATGAAGATAAATATATTCAAGGATTTAAGCCAGTTACAGGGTTTTGGTGTTTGTTATAGGGCTTATTATAGGGGTTAACGATTAATGAAGGGCTAATCGGGCTTAGAGGGTTTGGAGTTTAGGTCTCCAAGATTTGGGAATTTTTGGTTGTCAAGAGCAGAAAGCTTATTGATGTGGTTATTCAGGTCTTTGCTGCTGTTGTTGTTGTGTGTTGTTTAGGGTTCTTTTGTACATTCATGCAGTTAATATGTGGTCAGGAAGCTTACAAGCTGTAGTTCCAAACGGAACCGGTGTTTCCGAAGACATCGGACGAAAGGACACTGAGCGCGTCTACGACCTCCGCGACCTGGGTGCTTCGAAGCAGCTGCCCAACGTAGGCCGGGTCTTAGAGTATCGGGAATGTGGCTCTTACGGTTTCATTTGGGGTTCGAGGGTTTTGGAGAGCATGAGGTGTAGGCTTCTTTGTTGGTGGTTTAACTATACTAATATGAAAGATAGAGGCTCGTTTGTTTTAGTGGCCTGAATATTTCTGGAATATTTCTGGCTCACTCTGGGTTCGGCTTGGGCTTGCCGGCTTTGGAGTTAAGGCTTGAAAGTCCCGTGTAAGGGTGGTTCGGTCTAACAGATGTTAAATGGTTCACCAATGCTTTCCGATTCTGCTCGACAGCAAGTTTGAATCCGAACAGCTAGAGACCAAGCCCCAAACGCCAACATCTTGGCAAATGCGGAGTTCTGTGCAATCACTAAGACTGTCACCCTAAAGCCCTTGTATCATTTCAGTACAACAGACCCGGAAAGCCTATCAACACTAAACCCTAAATCCTAAACGTCCTAAACCCTAAACCGTGCGGAGGGTCCCGAGCCCGAGCTCAGGCCGGGCGATCGAAACGTTGGAGCGAAAGAAACCGCGCAGCTCAGCTGCAGATATTTTCGGCTTCAGCGCTGCCTGTGGTGACCTCGACTCGTAGGGACATCACCTGTAACAGTTTCTGTCTAACTTGCTTTGTGGTTCATATTCATGGTGCATGCAGCGTCCGCACATGAGACCTGCGCAGTATTCGATGCGCGGATTGGCATAGCCAAGCTCTCAACCTAAACCGAGTGCGGTGATGTCCTTTTTGTTACTGGGCCATCTGAATCTTTGAAGCTTTGAGCCTCTCAACTTTCGACCTTGAAGCCGTTCTGAACTGTATAAAGCTGCAAACAGCGACTGCTGCCGCACGAATGTCAAAATCCTTGGACTAATCTCTGACGGTCCTCAGCCCCCCCATGCTAAACACCTCAAAAGGCCTGGAACACCTCAGAAAAGTATTGAGCCAAGACAGCAAAAGCCTAATCCCTGCTGTGACCCTGACCGTGCCAGGCCATGAGCCCGGCGCCCAGTTCAGAAAGGGAGTGGGGTGGGTGTTCGGGCTCGGTGTGCTTCGAGTCGGGGAGCTTAGTGGGAGCTTGAGGCAATGTAAGGGATACGGGTTCAGAGGTGCCCAGGAGTGGGTCGTAGGTTTGGGTTGAAGTCCAGCAATGATGGGTTCGCAGGGCTTGGGACGGTTTTGATCAGGATCTTGTTTGGTTCAAGACAATGACTAGATTTTAATTTTGGAGGGTAGCCGGGGTTGAGTTCAGAGGGCTTGACGGGATTCTACGTGCAGGATTCAGAGGCGTAACAAGTTTCGATGCCTGGCAAGTTGTTCAGACAAGGCCAGAGGATCCGCATGAGCTGTCAGAGTTAGCGAGCACACCTTGCAGGCTTACATAGGGCTGGTATGTTAAGTTTGGTCGCTGTGTTGTTTGCCTAGTTGAAGTTAACTATTTATGATTTGCATCTGGTATCATGGGTTCATGTCAGCGGAAAGCTGAAGACAGTACGACTGGGTGACCGTCTAATGGCAGGCATGGCGCCTGCAGTTCCCGTGCGCGGGCGATATGACTTTGAGGGTCTCAGCAGCTGTAACACAGTCTAATCCGAGATTCACCCAGACTAAAGAAAACTTGACCCATGACATCTGAACTAGGAAGCGATGGCACCTGCATCTCGAAAGAGACGCCAGAAAGCACTGTAAGGCAAAATGGCAACAGCATGGTGGACACGTGCCGGCCTGTGATTCTCTTCCATGCGAGCCAGTAAGGCCAAATTCCAAATCCCTAAACCCAGCACTCTTAAGTCCTACCGGTTGGCGGAGAGCAGTTTACAGTAACATCGTGGCTGAGTAATTAATGTTTCCGGAGTATTCCCTGATCATAGTCCTTCTCGAAAACATGGAAAGCAGCCCGAGGCTTGTGAAGTCGAACTACTCAACCGTCTTGAAAACATACATGCATGATCAGGAAACGAGATGCATGATTAGTGTGGCTCCCGGTTTGAACTCTGGACAGCATAACCAGAAAGCGTTTGGATCCTAAAGCCATAATTAATGTAGAGGCTTGAATGAATAGTCATAGTAGATTTTGAATCATGTCATCGTACTCCTTGGGCCTCCCTATCTTTCGTATAATTTGCGCCGAAACCCCACTGCGATTTTTCAGGCGTGTAGATTATGCTCTCAGCCATCACACACATCAACTCCCCAACGCTACAAAGTAGCAATCAAATCGCCAACAATGTATCCTCTCGACCAACCCAGTACAGGAAACCGACTCGGGACCGGAGTATGTAGGTAGAGGCTCTGGGACCCTAGCACATCCTGGTGCACTGGCGTAGAGCAGAACTCTATGCTCAAGCCATTTGGGTAGTTGTCAAAATTGTGGTCTCTTTTTGGGTACCCTAAATAGTAGGTGCCGTACTATAATATGGACCCAAAAAGGGACCCTAATTTTGACAACCACCCATTTAGGCCCCGAATCTGCCGGACTGAGGAGCCTCCAGCAGCAGAGCACCGCCGATATCAAGCTTCGCTCCCAGGTGACCCTGACACCCAGGCACTAGAGGGCTTTGGCTTCAGTACTAGCAGCATCACTAGTGGTGGTAATAGTCGTCGCCATCGTCGACGTGATAGTCATGGTGGTGATGCCACTGCTGATCGCTGCGGCCCGCCTCTATCTGTAAAACGCAGTGTATGGTAGTCAAGCATGCATGCGTTGCCGTAATCGAAGCAAGCTTGATTGATACTCGGCAAAAACCGTTTTCCAAACTCAACCGTTCTCGTTGCAGATGTTGATACTAGTTTACGCCGATGTGGTCCCTTGCCTGGTCCCCTCTCTAGTCCAAGCTTCGAAGCCCTTATTGGAAAACCCCGCATGCTGCACTCCAAAATCCAACGGCAATCAGCAGAACTCCGTGAACTCCCCCAAACCAGATCTCGCAGATCCCTACGCGGCCAGGGAGAAGCGATCGATCCTCAAGCGTGCTCTGTGCGGCTGCATCCAGGCATGAATAGGCGATAATCATGATCAGGACAAAGGCTCAGGAAATAGACGACCTGCATCTCGATGATGATGATGACCACGATGCCACTGCTCCTATTACATCGGTCAGTACAAGTGCAATCATCTTTTCTTAAGTATAGCGACGGTATACGTTGCGTTTGCAATCATGCGTGTACCAGAGATGGGTGTCCCGCCAATGAGAGTGCACGTTGGACATGGTTGCGCTTGCTGTGTCATTTGAGGGTCGTGGTAGATTCCTGGTATTGAGGTCCTGGGTTCTGCTACAGGGGCTTTTACCTTTTAAGCCTGAAGCTCCCCTCTCTGAGCCGAAAAGCTCAACTTGACGGACCACGCAAATCCCAGGCATTGGAGATGCTTGGCGGGGGCCTTGGGTAAAAAACTCGCTTCACCTTCTCAGCCGTAGTTGCTTCTTTCCAAACATTGGCTTAGGCTTTCTGACGTTCCGTTTGATTTTTTGAGTGAGCGTCCGCCCTTTGGGTTTCTTGTGCCTAGAGGAGGAAGAACACAATGGAATCGGCAGAGGAATCAAAGAACTTATGAGAATCGGTAACATTGCCCACAAGAAGCGAAAACAGTGGCCATCATGGCCATAATGCTTAAGACCTTAAAGACTTATAGCCCTCAACTCCACAAGCAACCAGGGATCCAGTCCGTGGGATGCTTGTCAGGTACAGCCTTATTGAGGCTTCCCCATGCGTGCACCGATTCTGTATTCGTCGGGAGCTCAGAGAGAACATAGGGCAACGCTACAGGCTTGTGGGCCCAGAGCTTGGCCCAGAGTTTAATAGGCTTCGAGTCGCATGAACTACGTGTAGCTGTCAGAAGCGCATGGGTGAGTGAAGCTGCTTTCGCTCTAGACCCTTATTCTCTTGGACCGAAACGCTCCATCTACCCGGCCTTCGCGAGAGCGCCACAGAGGCCTCTAAATGCCGTGTTGTCATGGCTGTGCAAGTCAGAAGGTGCCTCCGTGGGGTCGCAGGATTTTTTTCTGGGTCTGGGTGTTCAGGTTTTTAGAGCATTTGGGTCCTGAAGAGCTTTTGGCTTTTGGGGGCCCAGGGTTGAAAGCCCTGGTCCATGAGTCCTACGGCAACCCGATGTCCGATCCTGGACCTCTGAAGATAAGCAAAGCAGATACCCAAAGGTATGCAGAACCCTCAAAGGAACGGTATTCTCACTGTCATGGCCCCTATATTTATTCAGCATGTTCATGCCTTCTAGAGTGGTGACTCCCCACACTTCGTGGCTTAGGCTGCTGCTGCCGATGCTGCCGCAGACCACAGCAGCGTCGTCGTGGACTCAGGTTGAAGGAAGTGGATTCGGTAGAGGCTGCACATCTGGATATTGACTCCAAAAATATCCAAGAACCGTAGAAGGGCCGGAAAGGGAGGGAGGGTGCGGCGGCATTGACCCGACCATCAAGAACTTCCTACCATCCCATATTCGGTTGTATCTTAGGTGACAGAATCAGCGGACAGAATCACAGTAATGATCATCGCCTCCATGCGCAACCCGCTCCCCTGCCCCTTTCAAGAAAGCTGCAACCGAAAATCAAACCCCCAACAGCACGGGCGGTAAGCTGCCGTGCATGAATGAAGACAAGCAACGCAGATCCCCCTTACAAATCCTCTGATTTCCAGCCCCAATTCCAAATCCCCGCATCGTTCAACTCCAAATCATCTAAATCCATTCACCCACCTGTCAATGAAGACGTCTTCTCAAGCCCTGCTGAGCATGTTGGGGCGTCCGGTTCAAGCCGGCTCCGAAGCCACACCGATCGGAACACTGCTGATAGCGAGGACAAGAAGTATACGTACAAGAAAGATCAACAGCCAGTCGTAGTGAATGATCGAAATCGCAATGTGAGAGTAGTCTCCAGTCAGTGTCACAGTCGCGGTGGTAGTCTCCGGGCAGTAGAAGAGTCCAAGGCCAGCAGCGTGTGGTGGAGGTGGGCCGCAGCTTTCCACCCATCCGAAGCGAAGATATGCGAAGACAGAATGCACATGTTATGTTTTGGGGTTTAGGGAACTGTAGGGTGTTCAGCCGTGCTTACCTACCAAACCCAAAAGTGCCGTAACCCAGACACCTTCGACTCTTTGGGAGGAGACAGCATCTTCGAGCAGTTCAGACAGGATCCGGGGAGGGTCGGGTGGTGGCTGCGAGTTTAGGCGTATTTGCATCGGCTTCTGGGATCATGGGATTTTGGGTTCAGGGCCTATTAGCCAATGACCTGTGGGAGAGGAGCATCTATCCGAAGCCGGCACCCTCAGCTACATGAAGAAGAAACCCTAGAAGGGGACCCCTAGCTTAGTAGTACCTCATTACCATACGCGCTTCCCCCCAAGTCTCAAATCTCAACCAAGTCTCAGTCAACATATGTCAGCTTCAGTCGGCATGCTCCGAAACCTGCAAAGCCTAAGACACCCAGTCCTTCATCATGCATCCTTCATTGATTGAAAACTTAAAAGCCGAGGCTTAAACCCAAAAGCCCCAACATGGCCCCAAGCCTACTGGCGAACTCAAACGGTTCGCCCAGAGCAGGACCCCTGAGATTCCTGTGATGCGTGGGCGGCGAGGGTCCGTCGGTCGGGTCCGCTGGGCTGCAACAGCTTTAGCTACTCTAGTTGTAGTTGTGGGGTTGGATTCTAGGAGTTCGGATTTTTATCCGTAGCTTGGATGTGTTTGGGGCCCTTTAGTGCTGTTAATTTTTGAAAGTAACGTTTTGGGCTTTAAGGTCCAAGGGCCACGGGTAATAACAGTTTCGGTGTTTCGGGTTGGTGCAGTGATGTGATGTTGATTGTACAGTGAGTTCACCATTTACCAGTAGCAGTTTAGCACATTGGTAGGATGTCGATGTTTTCCGGGTTCAGCTGAAGTTCGGGCCTTGCCAACCCACAACATATGGGAGTTTCCGAAAATTAGGGGTACCTTATTCTGGGGTCCTTATAATAAGGATCCTACTATTTAGGGTACTATATTAGGGTACCCTATTTTCGGAAACTCCCATATCCTGACCTTTTAAGGGCCGGGAATGATTCAGAGCCTCTGGGTGCCGTGTCTGGGTCCACGGCTTCGGATCTGGGGGCAGTCCCTGCATCGCCTGACTTACGGCTACGTGGTTTTCTAGTGGTAGTAGTAGTAGTAGTAGTAGTAGTAGTAGTAGTTGTTGTTGTTGTAGTTGAATCACATAATAAGTCTAGGCACAGGCAGGCCATAGGCAACTTCCACTTGCTCCGGAGAGTTACCTAAGGTTTAAATCCAATCCTATACTTCAAACCTGTCGGCCTGGATTCAGAGTTGAAGAGGCTTTCAAGTTTGGATCAGCGGGATCAGGGTTCGTGTTCGTGAGCATGGCAGCTGGAGAGAAGAGATGTTTGGCCAAGGAGTGCACCAACGAATGTAGATCTGTAGGCCTGCACACATGACACAACCCAGGCGATGCTGGAGAGGTCTACGCGATGTTTGCACCACCCAAAATCCCGTCTCCTAACCCTCAAATCCACGCACATCGCACTTTGCCCTGCCGATAGCTCCTCGGCCCTGGCTGAGGTAAGTCTCTCCTCGTGCACTGCCGCTGAGGCACGTTGCTTCATGCATGTTAGTATGTGAAGGAAGTAAGTTTCTGTTGAGATAGCTTCTGGGTGTTTGTGCACAAAAGGCAATAGTTTTCTTGGCTGTATTTAGCTGTTTAAGGTCCGTCGAGCGGCTTGAAGCCTTCGGGCTCGGGATTTCCGGTTTGAAAGGTTCATCAAACCCAAACCCAAACCCCAATTCCTTGACTAGATGCACGGCTATGTACGGGCATATGACCCCCGGATACCTGACCATGCTTGCCGGAGGAGCAAGTCAGTGGTTCACAGCATACCACAAGACGCTACACAGGGACACCATGGGTTGAAGGATGGCATAGAACGGCCGCTTGCCCAAAGGCAAGCGCTGCATGAAACCCAGCACTTCAAGCCTATGACCCAGCAGCCCAAAGCTTAGACCATCCTGGACCCTCATAAACGCCGAAGTTTGTGCAGTCCAAAGGATGAGGATCCGGCGCCATGACGTCGGATGTTCGGGAGCCGTTGGTAGGACAGACCCAGAGCCTGGCAAATAATCTTAATACGAATAGTCATTCCTGTGAAGAAAGAAAGGGTGTTAAAACCCAAGGGTCTGGGTCAAACCAACTGCACCGAGCTGATGCAAACCTTGAATCCCCAAACCTGGACAGAACCCTTTCGCAAGAGTTCTGTGGATCCACACGTTTGAACCCACCCAAAGAGGTTTTGCAGGTGGGGCCCTGAACCCCTAAGTCATATCTCGACACAACTGGCAGACAGATCAAGAGCAGGGTGTCCGATGTCCATTTGCTTTACTTCCGGCAGTAAGATCATGGGCATCCCCATTCTTCAGCTTATGTCGACTTCAACAAAGCAAACCCTAAACATCTGTAAAACACGTGCTGATGCTTGCGGTTTGGTTGGACGTAGGCTCCATTAGTCTATGTGTATGATATGCTTTCTCATGATATGCTATTTGGTACCCAACGTCTGGATATCAACTCCTCACTCCTCTCTGAGGCACTAGCTCGTTACGGGCCTTGCAGAAAGCCTCGTCCGAAGAACTGACAAGCCGAAGTTTTGCTTTCACACGGCTTTGCACCGGCTTGGAGAATTAGAACTCCCAAGCACACCCCAGGCCATTGCGGACGGCATGGAGCGTGGGCTTGATCCGGAGCAGGCTACATGGGAGATCGAGGGTTCTTGAATCTTCAGATGCTCGCATGTACTACGTGAAAGTCCATGTATAGGGACCTCCACAGGCCCTTGTGAAGCCCTGTCAGCCGTGCAAGCACTTATCATCTCTCCAGCTAAGCTGCAAGTCCTCAGCACAAAAGTTGAAGACGGCATCCGAAAGGCTACAAGGAGCTTCGTATGTTTAGATAACTGCGCAATATGCATGTGCATATATACATAGATACGTACATGCGTGTATATATATATATATATATGTATATGTAAAGATAGGGACAGAGAGACACCGAGAGGGAGAGAGAATGCATATATCACATGTGTATATATATATATGTATGCGTATATAGAAGAAGATGAGGCCTAGAACCTCACTGCAGGTTTTGGCCATCCGCGAGTTCTGGAACTTTCAGGGCGCCGAAACGGCGCTGGAAGCAGCTGGGGCTCAACTTCGCTCCCGGAGCTCTGAAACTTGAGGGTAACACATAGGCCTCAATGATTAGAATAGGGTTTTGGGGCCCATTACGCTATAATTGCCATCAGGAACACCCAGAATCGTATAGGTAATTATTAAGGCCCCTATATTGGGGCTTCGGGTGGCCTTTCTTTTTGAAGAGGGCGGGCGATACCCTAAATCGGAGGACATCGAGGATCCTCATATTTTGGAGGTTTAGGATTTGGGGTTCAGGCCTGGGTTTAGGGGTCGCAGAACGCACAAGTGTAATAGGCCCAACATTGCGCAGTGATCGCGACACTGACAATGGCCTCCTTGTTCATAATTACCGCATTAGTAAGCCCTGAAAGCGAGAACCCGGCCAAAACAAGACCAGCTTGGAGCAACAGTGTAGCAGTAGCACCAAGCCAGTGCCAACCACAAACACATTCTAGCGTTACCCAAAGCCCGAGCCACCCTTGAACACTCAAGTCGGAAACCTGCATCCAGTGAACCCTACAACCCTTAAACCCCAAACACTAAAACTCTTTGCCCTTACCGAACCCGAACCCTAAACCCAAACCGTAAGTTCACCCCAGGACTACGAGGAGAAGAAGCCTTACAAAGTAGCTCTGAGAGCAGATCGTGGTGGCCTGGAGCTCTGTGACAAGATTCGACATTGGGGGGGGGTCCGGGGGGCTTCTGATGGGGGTTTAGGGTTTATAGGGTTTCGGGTTCTGATGGGGGTAGGGCACTGTGATGATCTTCTTGTTGTTCTGATGAGTGATATTATTCTGATCATTATGGTTGGGGGCATTTTGATGGTGGTTGATTAGGGTTAACGGGTTGGCTACTATAAGACGAGTCAGTAATACATATATACAGTAAACCCATAAAGTTGGAAACCGGATTAAGGCCAAATAGTGCTGGGGTTCCCTATACATTACTCTTAAGGACTGAGGCTAAAGGGGTTTCCAACTTTTGGGATATATATATATATATATATACATATATATATATATAGAGAGAGAGATATAGAGATATAGAGATATGTGTATATATGCAACTATGAGGGCTTCAGGTTTCAGGGTCTGGGGTCTCGGGTTACCATGAGAACTACCACAAGGGTTATTTCGAGGGTTTGTTATGCGTACGGATTTAGGGCTGAGAGAGTAGGCCTTATAGCATAGAGCCTACCACTATAACTTACAGTGTATAACGAGAGATGTTGCTTCGACCGAGGAGGATTTTGACCTGGAGGGATTGGGAGGGTGTACATGCCTACAAGTGTGAGGCACTCATAGTATGGCAGCCCCTTATATGAATTAGAGCAGGGCTTGGGGTCGGGGTAATATAGGCCAACACTGAAAGGATACTATTCAGGCCCCTACATCCCCACACCAGACCCGGGCTCCGCTCCTGTCTCCTGGAGATGTCTTGCGCCTTGGAGGTTCCTAAAAAACGGTCTTAGCCCAAAAAACAGGTCCCAAGCCTTGCAACTTGCAAGCTAGAGCTAGAACATGAAATCTTCTCTACCTTCCTGACTTCTGGGGCTTCTTTGCTTCAGGCCCCGTGTCCGCTGTAGAGTTGGGTTGCAAATCCCCGAACTAACTAGGAATCCAAAAGCGGCTCTTTGTGTCCATGCAGATCCCTCCCTCTCTTCGCGATACAAGTCGGATGCGGCTGGCTCGGGGCCCTGGATGCATCATGCCCGCTTTTGGATGGTTTAGGGGTTCACAGTTTATAGGGTTCGGTAGTTGCTGCAGGGCTGTAGCGCTTGTACCCCGAACACTATTTAAGCCCCCCAAAGCCCGAAACCTTAGGCCATTCACGGGCCATTCACACTACACTCCCAAGAAGTTATGGCAGCACCACCATGCAGAGGGTGCAAAGGTCTGGCTGGGGGTTTGCATAGGCTTAGGACTTTGGTGCCTGCCTTCTTCAACCCAATCCAAAGGGACCAGTTCCCTGCACTTTGCTTAGGTGGGAATATCGTGACCGAGAAGGTCATGCAGGCGGGCGTTACCCTTTCCTCGAAACCCTAGGGCCCGCTGGAGTACAACCTTAACTATGTTGGGCTGATTGTTCCAGTTTGAAGACAGGTTCCAAGTAATGGGTAAGCTGGGCTTTCATGCAACCCGGAAACCGATGTGCGACACCTGGACCTTCGACCCACAACTATATTTCACGGACCCACCTTTTTCGGAGGCGTGCGCGGGTGTGGACCGGGATCCTAAACCTGTTTCAAAGTTGAGGGCCGCGGAGCCAGGGGGTAGGGTGGAACTTGGGAGGTCAGAGCTTGTTGGGAGCCGCCTTTTTCATGAATTCCTAGCCCTTTAGGGAGACCCTGCTCCCCGTGGCAGTAAAACAAGTTTCGCTGCAACCATATATCCGCAGCTCCCTAGGCCATGGACTTGAGGTCGGTGCTGCGGTGCTAAATCCTAAACCCCCAGCCTGCAATCTGGCAGACAACTCCGCAGCTGCTTGCCTGTGAGTCTGCAGTCTAAGCTACGTCGACATATGATGGCTTGTTTGAACACAATTGTGAATTGTGAATTGTTAGAGCTGTTTTAAAGCAATCCGACTCATTCTTTTGTGGGAAGTCAGGCTATGAGCCTGTGTCTTCGCGGGATCCCCTGCAGCTAAAGCCCTCCGGAGACCCCTCGATCGCCTCGAAGCTCAAAGCCCTGTAAGCCCTGGACGCTATGGGGTTTAGGGTTTAGGTTAGAAGCTGCCCCCACCGTGTAATAGTGACTATAAGGATTATATTAGGGCCCTATTATATTCCGATTATACCACTATTACAGGGTGGGGGCAGCTTCTAGGGTTTAGGGTAAATCCTAAACCCTGGAAGGGGCTGGCAACTTCCTGCAGCTTTGTTCGCCAAGCACAGAAAGAAGGCATTGCACTTGTAAACCGACGGAAGCACAAACTCTTAATGCTGCAGAGACCTAAGTTCGAAGCCAGGATCCTTGAACATAACCAGACTCGTGAACACTGCATGCCCCAAAGGTGGAGAAAGAGCACAAACCGTAAAAGCACATGAAAATACAAAGCCCCGGACCACCAGGCTCGAACGTACAACGAAGAGGAGGATGCGGCAGAACGGATGGAAGTGTGCCACCGGCGCGGTTGTTCAGGATGCAGGGAGTCGGCTTAGACTCCCAGTGCGTTTGAAGATGCTGGAAGGCCCAGGGTCTAGACCGCAAATCCCGAAGTCGGTTGTCTTGGGCTCAGCATCAAAGTACTACTGCTTCCGAAAGTTCAGTCGAAACTTTTGATTGCCTTCCTGAACCTGACTATGTCTTTGATGTTGATTCTGATGCTTTTGAACGACGATTGCATGAACTTCTGACCACATTACTCGGAGGCGGCAACGGATGAGATTGCTTAAGTGTGCATCAACGACAGAGGCGCTGCATGCCAAAGGGCTGACTTCCACATTTATGTTGTGCTTGCTTTGGATTAGCCAGGTTCAGGATCTAGAACAGAAACCCCAAACCCTAAACCCTAAAATAGAAGTCCAGGGCTTATGTTAGGGCGGTTCAGGTTCCAGGCTTTAAGGGCTGCCCGCGGCGAGCTGTCAAGCGGCCAGGCACACCCTGAAGTTCCACCCGCCTACAAGGAAGCGGATCAAGGCACCGCAGTGACAGAGTTCAGTTGCCCAGGCTTCAGAAGCCAGGCAAACTTGGGGTGAAGGGGCATGATGGGCTTCTGGCTTGTGGGACTCTTGGGGGGGAGAGTGTATGTTGGAGAGCACATATTTTGGCCACGGTCGGGGACGGTTTCCAGAATCTGGACCCTATAATATCGGGGCCGAAGTAATTACCAATACTATCTTGAGGGGTCCCTTATTATGTTCGATTAAAGTATACCGGGGCCCAAAAACCCTATTCCGATTCTAAAGGACCCTACATACAGGTCTCAAGAGCTGCTAGGATGGGCGATTTGCAATTATCACCGGTTCTTTTCCTCACCGCATTGAACCAACCTTAAGAGGTCCCAATTGAAACTTCTCCCAGAGTTTAGGGCTTATGTGGCTAGTGTGGGGCTTAGATTTAGTTTAGGCCCAAAGAAACCCAACACGCATAAATTTTAAGCCAAACATTGCGTTCACGTACCGTTCTTCAACTCCTTTGGGCGGGAAGTTAACGATTCAGAGACAGGCCTTTGTGCCAATCGTCGTCAGCACTGTGCTTTTGCGTCGCTTTGCTCAGCTTGACACATTGCGTATACTTGTGTCGTTGTTGTTAGGAAGAGCGATTTGAAGCTACATTGCACGTAGGTGGATGAGAGTTTTGTGTTGTTGCTTTCGGGCGTCCAGCTTTTAATCCTAATCGGGCACTTGGGCTCACTTGGGTTTGGGACAGTGGTTTCAGTGGTTTCATAGTTTGGGCAGTGCGTGCTTAAGTTTATCAGTCTTGAATCGCAAGGGTAGGTCCGGAGCTGCCTGTTGTCGCCAACCTTTACCCATCCCTGCTCACAAGATGGAGATCCCTCCAGACGACGATGCCTCTCGGCGTGCAAGCAGAGCTCCATGGTGAATGATGTTCGCACAGAGCCCGAGTCCACCAAACCTTACTCCATCAGGAACCTATACCAAATCGCGGTCATGGTGATCTTCGTAGCAGGGTGCAGGGATGACGTTAGAACCAAAGGCTTAGGGTTTCGATTCTAGCGATTATAGGGCATGCAGAGGCATCACATCATATTGAGAAAGCGTTTGGGTGTTATGATAGTCAGTGATGATTGAACAATCGACTACTACGGAAAGCAGGAGTATAGACATTAGCCCTCCTCGGTAATCCTCATGAATCCTTACAAAGGTCCTGTAGCCTGGAACCGCCTAGACTAGACCGTAAACAACTGCCGACCCTAGTGCCCAAACTTCGAGGAAATGGAGTCGGCAGAGGAGGAGCCTTTGGACGAGGTGGGCGCTGGGCTTGGGGTTTTAGAGTTGGTCGCCGGGTTTAAATGAGCAGGGCCCCAAGTGAATAAATGAATAAACACGCAACCACACACATAAACACACACACACACACACACGCGCGTGCGTACAGACACATAGACATACGTACATACGTACACACATATGTATACATTCGTACATGTGTGTACATACATACACCCACACCTGCACATACTCATACGGATTGAGAGGCGTATGTACAGGGCATTTAGATTGTAGGGCTACGGTTGTTTTGGTCCGGGTGTTCCTCAACCCTGTTTTTCCTTGGACTTATATTCTTTGGAAGGGCTGAGCTTCCTTGGCCTTCTCGTGCGCGTCTTCGGGTTTAGAGTTTAGAGTTTAGAGCCTCGGGCTTCCCCATGACTGTGCAGGCCAGTGAAGCAGATGACGTCGTCGTGGCAGACGAGGATGACAAGCTTGCTGATTCAGGCACGCCGGCTCGTCCCTCGCTCTTTTCATCGCATGGACTCATGAAGCAGCGCAACACTCTGACATTCACCGCTTTCCTAAACGCACTGGGGGTGGCGTCCACGATTGGATGCCTGCCGGCGTCCGGGCTGAGCGCCAGGACAGATGTAAGTCAAACTTGCAGATAGATCTATGGCATTGCTTGACATTCTGGTAGTGGTATGGGTGAACTTCTGCTCGCAGTTTTAGGTGCTCGAGCAATAGCCTCCAGGACTGTGAGTGTCATCCCGCTTTGTGGCGCCATGGAGTACAAGCTAGCAGTGGATTCCAGCAAGAAGGCCACGGAGCTGCCGCTACTGAGGGTCTGTGGCACTGTGCAGCAGAATCCTCACATGCGCGCCTTCTGGGCCAGCACAATATCTTTCTTCCTTGCCTTCCTGGGCTGCTTCGTAAAAACTTACTACGACTCTGCAATCTTGTCACTTTCGAGGTTAGCTCGTGTCGACATTTAAGGTACACTGATAGCTGAACTCCTAGTTGCACACTGTTTAACACCACACTGTTTAAGACGCCAAGGCTGGTTTGCCTTGGCGCCTTTAGGCCTCGAAGTTGCGACCAGCATGGGGACGTGCGAAAACCAGCTCTTCCCTCCCACGGACTTCCCAACGCGACCAGCCTACCTAAAGTTCAAAAACTTGAAGAGTGGGCTGAGCTATTGCCAGTATGGGGTCCTCAAGGAGGAGGGCAAGCTGATCGACTGCAAAGACGTCCCCGCAGATGTGGAGAGCGGCGCCGACTCAACCGCTGAGCAGAAGGAGAAGTACAGGCCCCAGGTGCTCGCCAAGTGCGTGTGCACCCCAGGCACGGAGTGCAAGTCGGTGACCAGGCTATTCAGTGGTACACTTTTTTACTTTCAGGTTTCTGGGTTCCTATTCGAAAATAAGAAGCCAAAATTTGTATGTACTTCTTCCCTTTGGGTTACTGAACAGCCTAGGTGATAGCGAACGCGGGCGTGGCCTCGGTTGCCTCGACCATCTTCGTGAGGATAGCCTTGGGGACGCTCCTAGAGCGCTTTGGCCCGGTGACTTGTCAACCGGACCCGCTTCCCTAACTCGCTAATTGTTCCAAAGCGGTCAGCGCGCCCAAAACCTACCTTTGCCTGCTGAGGTGAACGTTCAGTGCGGCTTAATGTCCTTCGGGGCCTTCTGGGTGGCCATGGCGGCCGCCATTACGGCTCCATGGAACTATACGCTGATCCGCTTCTTCATAGGCTGTGGGGAGTGTCCTTATAATGTCCGCTTCACTCCTTTCTGTAAAAGCAAAGGGGGATGTCGATAGAATTATGCTCAGTGACTCGCAGTAATCGAGTTTAGTAAGGAGTATGTGCTGTTGACATTGCTAAGGGTGAGCTTATACTTTTGAAATTATCACTGCCTTATTCTTATGAATGCTTTTCCCGGTATCAATTTGCAAAGAGTGGCAGTCTCACTGTCCCCCCCCCCCCGGCAGGCTGCGCTGGCGCCACGTTCGTGACCAATCAGTTCTGGTGCTCGCTGATGTTTGCCCCCAACGTTCCCAGAGCTCGTTTCAGACAGATGTTGCTTCTCGTTCCTTTCAAAGCTTCAGGCCCCAAAGAGAGTGTAAACCGGTCTTTAAGAATTGCAGGTTGTCGGCACGGCCAACGCCACTGCGGCCGGTTGGGGCAACCTGGGAGGCGGCGTGACCCAGCAGCTTGCATGCACTTTTCTGCACTTTGTTCTTGAATGTGTACGTTGGCTGCGATGCTTTCTTTGGTAGTAGCTGAGGATCTTTATGATGTCAGTACTTTTCAATCCTATGGTGGCCTCCGGAATGGAGCCGAATGTTGCTTGGCGTGTCTCCATGGTGGTGCCAGCGGTCATGTTCGTGGTTTGTGCCATCTGCATGAAACTCATGACGCTCGGCCGATTTAAGGTACGGTCTGTTTGGCTTTAGTCGAAGGTTTGTTCGATGGACTTGGCTGAACGAAGACTTCCGTTCCTAGGGCTTGGCCGAGGTGCTGGGATATGCCTACGGCACGAAACTACGATCCGACTGTGACTGGCAAGACGCAAAAGCCTTCGATGTGGGACTATGTCGAGGTGCTGCGCGATGTTCGCGTGGTGGTCATGATCTTCCAATATTCCGCGTGTTTCGGCACAGATCCCCGTCTGCTCAGTTTAGGGTTTCCTTGTCGATCACATTTGCGCAGTTGTAGATAGCACCCTTTGGTTCTACTTGCAGCATGGGAAATTTTGGGAGCCCAGCCTCCAACCTGTCACGCGTTGGCCCCCTGTCCCTACAGTTTTTCCCTGCGTGAGGAACTCGCAATGAACAATCAGTTGGCTACGCATTTTCGGACGTACTTCCAGATGGATGCAGGTCCGTGCTGTTTGGACAGTTTAGCTGAGAAAACTTCGTTTCCGAGCCTCGAGCCGCGTGGACATAAGCTCGAATATCGAGACCTGAGCAGGTGATGCCAGCGCCCTGGCGGGTGCTTTCGGCTTGATGAATCTTTTCGCAAGATCACTGGGAGGCTGTGTTTTGAACTGAAACCATGATACCATGTGCGACTGTTAAGCTATTGCTCATGTGCGACTCTTAAGCTATTGCTAGTGTTTTGGAGGCATTAGCAGCGACATGTGCTTCAAGTACTTCGGCTTCCGCGGCCGCATCTCAGACCCATTTGGTCATATGTTAGGGCTCGGTCATTGTTGGTGCACAAGCGCAAGCTGTGGTCCTTCGACGTGGGCCAAGGCATTTGGGCTCAGTTCCTCGCACTCTTCTTCGAAGCCATCTTCCTGTTCAGCTTCGGAAAGGCGTGGCCCCAAACGCGCCAAGGGCGCCGTTGCTGCCAGCAGCAGCCTCATGATGATGATGATGATGCTTCAGGTGGACAATTCGCAGCCTTGGTACGTGGCCTTGGCAGTCTTGGTTTGCTTCTCGCTCTTTGTGCAAATGGCCGAGGCGGGGGCCCCACTCAGCGAACCTTAAAAGCATGTTGTCAGAAGAACTTTCGTCTAGCCGACCAGCATCTGAGGGCACCTCCTACGGCATCGTCCCCTTCATGAACCGGAAGCTTGGATTAGATGATGAGAGCATCGAAGATTGTGCATGATTCGCAGTTGCCATCTGTGGTCATGGCAACAGCTCTCATCTACGTAGTTCTTTGTAAGAGATGGTGGTATGTGTGTGTGAGGAAGCAGCTCGCAGTGGTGTCCGCGCTTGTGGGCGCCGGGGGCAACCTCGGGGCAGTGACACGTGGCGGCAGGAATTCCTGTAGACGGGGGCGTTTTGACGAGGCGGCTGGTTCCCAGAGATTATTCATTTGCTGTTCGCAAGATGAGGCCTTCTCGAATTCTCAAAAGGATTGATTATGCAAGTCCGGTGTGTAGGGTCGCATTTTCCCAAGTCATAAGACTTTATCAGGATGATCAAGCATAGAATGTCAGCAGTACACATCTGGGGCCAAGGATTGCAGGCTTCTGCTTCTACAAGCCGATCCAGGATGCCCTGCTGCCTTTCCAGGCAGGGTGAAAGTTATTTTCTGATGTTCGTCTTGGGGTTCTGGGTTTCTGGTGGGGGTCCCCCCGGTTGATGTTGATGCTGCTTGCTTGTATGTCGTGCATGCGAGTGGCATAAGCGGAGCCGCACCACGTACAGTCGCATGTGCCCCTGAGAAGCCTCGAGTCCCAGCCGCCGTACACCTTCTACTTCTGCCTGATGTTTCGTTCTAGGGATGGTGCCGGCCGAGTATACACGCTTTGTTAAAGCTGGACGCCCAGGGCTGTCTTAACAAGCGAACAAGCGTGGGACCCGAATGCTTGTAGCCAGATTGGCTCTTTACGGCTCGTTAAGACCAAAACTCACGACCCTTAGGCTCTCCTTCCCTGGTCAGGTCCATGCGGGCTATGTTATGTTTTGGGCGCTGCTGAGCCCCTGCTACTACTGGTCCGAGATGGGTGGGATGTTCCACGGACCGGCACAGAGCTTCGAGAAGGCCGAGGGCCTCAAGACCAAAACGAGTGTAACGAGTGCTTCTGTTCGTTGGAGTTGAAGATAGGCTCGCAACAAAAATTAGGAATAGCAGTTTGAACATAGGATTTTATATTTGCGGGTTCAGGCGATGTAATTAGAACATCTGCCCAATTTCTGTCGGCAAGAGGGTAGGGCAGGGACACGAAGGAAGTCCTGCGAAACTAACGGTTTTGGAGACGTAGGTATGTCGGGTCTCCGGGTTGCCTGGGCAGTGCCTCAGTGATAGTTGGAAATCTGAGCTCGGCAGGGCAAGACCCAAAGCAGCGAGTCCGAGTCTTACACGGAGTCCGAGGCCACCAGTGAGAACTGCATGTGAACTTTAGCCTTGTTCAGACAGGAGGCAGTCTAGCACTCGAGGCTGAACAAAAGGCACTTATTTACATCATGCGTAATTCGATTGCTCGAGCCAGTTTTGTGTGGTCGGTGTCTTAGCATGGAGTGCAATGCACCGGCGAGTTCGGACAGCCCCGCCGCTTGGCATACAGCCGTGCGCCGGGCCTGCCATCTTCGCACAGGGTGCCAAGCAGATGACTTGGTGCTGCCAGAATAGAAACAGACATGGAAAATCTTCACTTGCGCCGCTAGAGCCCTCGAGTTGAGACGCCCCTGAGCTTGTGACAGAGGCCGCCTCAACACTGCAATACGATGGTAGAAGCACAAGCATAGCTCAATACCAGAATACCAGAATACCACTACCCTAGAACTAGAAGATGCTCATACTGTAATGATGAAACGATGGAATCGTGTAATTTCATGACACTAGGGTCCGTTCTCAAGATAATGCACTACGCCTGGCGGTGGCATCCACGGTTGGATGCCTCTTGCTCTAAGGGGACCCAATTTCCTGATGCTGACTTGGGCTTCTGACAGCGGCATGGGTGAACTTCTGCTCGCAGTTTTAGGTGCTCGAGCAATAGCCTCCAGGACTGAGAGTGTCTTCCCGCTTTGTGGCGCCATGGAGTACAAGCTAGCAGTGGATTCCAGCAAGAAGGCCACGGAGCTGCCGCTACTGAGGGTCTGTGGCACTGTGCAGCAGAATCCTCACATGCGCGCCTTCTGGGCCAGCACAATATCTTTCTTCCTTGCCTTCCTGGGCTGCTTCGTAAAAACTTACTACGACTCTGCAATCTTGTCACTTTCGAGGTTAGCTCGTGTCGACATTTAAGGTACACTGATAGCTGAACTCCTAGTTGCACACTGTTTAACACCACACTGTTTAAGACGCCAAGGCTGGTTTGCCTTGGCGCCTTTAGGCCTCGAAGTTGCGACCAGCATGGGGACGTGCGAGAACCAGCTCTTCCCACCTACGGACTTCCCAACGCGACCAGCCTACCTGAAGTTCAAAAACTTGAAGAGTGGGCTGAGCTATTGCCAGTATGGGGTCCTCAAGGAGGAGGGCAAGCTGATCGACTGCAAAGACGTCCCCGCAGATGTGGAGAGCGGCGCCGACTCAACCGCTGAGCAGAAGGAGAAGTACAGGCCCCAGGTGCTCGCCAAGTGCGTGTGCACCCCAGGCACGGAGTGCAAGTCGGTGACCAGGCTATTCAGTGGTACACTTTTTTACTTTCAGGTTTCTGGGTTCCTATTCGAAAATAAGAAGCCAAAATTTGTATGTACTTTTTCCCAGTGGGTTACTGAACAGCCTAGGTGATAGCGAACGCGGGCGTGGCTTCGGTTGCCTCGACCATCTTCGTGAGGATAGCCTTGGGGACGCTCCTAGAGCGCTTTGGCCCGGTGACTTGTCAACAGGACCCACTTCCCTAACTCGCTAAATGTTCCAAAGCGGGCAGCGCGCCCAAAACCAACCTTTGCCTGCTGAGGTGAACGTTCAGTGCGGCTTAATGTCCTTCGGGGCCTTCTGGGTGGCCATGGCGGCCGCCATTACGGCTCCATGGAACTATACGCTGATCCGCTTCTTCATAGGCTGAGGGGAGTGTCCATAATGTCCACTTCACTCCTTTCTGTAAAAGCGATGGGGGATGACGAGAGAATTATGGTCAGTGACTCGCCGTAATCGGGCTTAGTTAGGAGAATGTGCTGTTGACATTGCTAAGGGTGAGCTTATACTTTTGAGATTATCACTGCCTTATTCTTATGAATGCTGTTCCCGGTATCAACTTGCAAAGAGTGGCAGTCTCACTGTCCCCCCCCCGGCAGGCTGCGCTGGCGCCACGTTCGTGACCAATCAGTTTTGGTGCTCGCTGATGTTTGCCCCCAACGTTCCTAGAGCTCGTTTCAGACAAATGTTGCTTCTCGTTCCTTTCAAAGTTTCAGGCCCCACAGCGCGTGTAAACCGGTCTTTAAGAATTGCAGGTTGTCGGCACGGCCAACGCCACTGCGGCCGGTTGGGGCAACCTGGGAGGCGGCGTGACCCAGCAGCTTGCATGCGCTTTTCTGCAGTTTGTTCTTGAATGTGGACGTTGGCTGTGATACTTTCTTTGGTAGTAGCTGAGGATCTTTATGATGTCAGTACTTTTCAATCCTATGGTGGCCTCCGGAATGGAGCCGAATGTTGCTTGGCGAGTCTCCATGGTGGTGCCAGCCGTCATGTTCGTGGTTTGTGCCATCTGCATGAAACTCATGACGCTCGGCCGATTTAAGGTACGGTCTGTTTGGCTTTAGTCGAAGGTTTTTCGATGGACTTGGCTGAACGAAGACTTCCGTTCCTACTAGTAGGGCTTAGCCGAGGTGCTGGGATATGCCTACGGCACGAAACTACGATCCGACTGTGACTGGCAAGACGCAAAAGCCTTCGATGTGGGACTATGTCGAGGTGCTGCGCGATGTTCGCGTCGTGGTCATGATCTTCCAATAGCGGGGTTATGCACGGCGGCCCCTGTGCAGGAGCACTCGAGGCCGCGTTCATCAATCCAACCCTGGTCATGATCTTCCAATATTCCGCGTGTTTCGGCACAGATCCCCGTCTGCTCAGTTTAGGGTTTCCTTGTCGATCACATTTGCGCAGTTGTAGATAGCACCCTTTGGTTCTACTTGCAGCATGGGAAATTTTGGGAGCCCAGCCTCCAACCTGTCACGCGTTGGCCCCCTGTCGCTACAGTTTTTCCCTGTGTGAGGAACTCGCAATGAACAATCAGTTGGCTACGCATTTTCGGACGTACTTCCAGATGGATGCAGGTCCGTGCTGTTTGGACAGTTTAGCTGAGAAAACTTCGTTTCCGAGCCTCGAGCCGCGTGGACATAAGCTCGAATATCGAGACCTGAGCAGGTGATGCCAGCGCCCTGGCGGGTGCTTTCGGTTTGATGAACCTTTTCGCAAGATCACTGGGAGGCTGTGTTTTGAACTGAAACCATGATACCATGTGCGACTGTTAAGCTATTGCTCATGTGCGACTCTTAAGCTATTGCTATTGTTTTGCAGGCATTAGCAGCGACATGTGCTTCAAGTACTTCGGCTTCCGCGGCCGCATCTCAGACCCATTTGGTCATATGTTAGGGCTGGGTCATTGTTGGTGCACAAGTGCAAGCTGTCGTCCTTCGACGTGGGCTAAGGCATTTGGGCTCAGTTCCTTGCACTCTTCTTCGAGGCGATCTTCCTGTTCAGCTTCGGAAAGGCGTGGCCCCAAACGCGCCAAGGGCGCCGTTGCTGCCAGCAGCAGCCTCATGATGATGATGATGATGCTTCAGGTGGACAATTCGCAGCCTTGGTACGTGGCCTTGGCAGTCTTGGTTTGCTTCTCGCTCTTTGTGCAAATGGCCGAGGCGGGGGCCCCACTCAGCGAACCTTAAAAGC
Organism: Symbiodinium sp. CCMP2592; assembly: GCA_905221615.1. Classification (NCBI taxonomy): domain Eukaryota; class Dinophyceae; order Suessiales; family Symbiodiniaceae; genus Symbiodinium; species Symbiodinium sp. CCMP2592. The sequence continues at coordinate 1,376,008 of CAJNDT010000069.1, forward strand.
ATGTTGTCAGAAGGTTTTTCGTCTAGCCGACCAGCATCTGAGGGCACCTCCTACGGCATCGTCCCCTTCATGAACCGGAAGCTTGGATTAGATGATGAGAGCATCGAAGATTGTGCATGATTCGCAGTTGCCATCTGTGGTCATGGCAACAGCTCTCATCTACGTAGTTCTTTGTAAGAGATGGTGGTATGTGCGTGTGAGGAAGCAGCTCGCAGTGGTGTCCGCGCTTGTGGGCGCCGGGGGCAACCTCGGGGCAGTGACACGTGGCGGCAGGAATTCCTGTAGACGGGGGCGTTTTGACGAGGCGGCTGGTTCCCAGAGATTATTCATTTGCTGTTCGCAAGATGAGGCCTTCTCGAATTCTCAAAAGGATTGATTATGCAAGTCCGGTGTGTAGGGTCGCATTTTCCCAAGTCATAAGACTTTATCAGGATGATCAAGCATAGAATGTCAGCAGTACACATCTGGGGCCAAGGATTGCAGGCTTCTGCTTCTACAAGCCGATCCAGGATGCCCTGCTGCCTTTCCAGGCAGTGTGAAAGTTATTTTCTGATGTTCGTCTTGGGGTTCTGGGTTTCTGGTGGGGGTCGCCCCGGTTGATGTTGATGCTGCTTGCTTGTATGTCGTGCATGCGAGTGGCATAAGCGGAGCCGCACCACGTACAGTCGCATGTGCCCCTGAGAAGCCTCGAGTCCCAGCCGCCGTACACCTTCTACTTCTGCCTGATGTTTCGTTCTAGGGATGGTGCCGGCCGAGTATACACGCTTTGTTAAATCTGGACGCCCAGGGCTGTCTTAACAAGCGTGGGACCCGAATGCTTGTAGCCAGATTGGCTCTTTACGGCTCGTTAAGACCAAAACTCACGACCCTTAGGCTCTCCTTCCCTGGTCAGGTCCATGCGGGCTATGTTATGTTTTGGGCGCTGCTGAGCCCCTGCTACTACTGGTCCGAGATGGGTGGGATGTTCCACGGACCGGCACAGAGCTTCGAGAAGGCCGAGGGCCTCAAGACCAAAACGAGTGTAACGAGTGCTTCTGTTCGTTAGAGTTGAAGATAGGCTCGCAACAAAAATTAGAAATAGCAGTTTGAGCATAGGATTTTATATTTGCGGGTTCAGGCGATGTAATTAGAACATCTGCCCAATTTCTGTCGGCAAGAGGGTAGGGCAGGGACACGAAGGAAGTCCTGCGAAACTAACGGTTTTGGAGACGTAGGTATGTCGGGTCTCCGGGTTGCCTGGGCAGTGACTCAGTGACAGTTGGAAATCTGAGCTCGGCAGGGCAAGACCCAAAGCAGCGAGTCCGAGTCTTACACGGAGTCCGAAGCCACCAGTGAGAACTGCATGTGAACTTTAGCCTTGTTCAAACAGGAGGCAGTCTAGCACTCGAGGCTGAACAAAAGGCACTTATTTACATTATGCGTAATTCGATTGCTCGAGCCAGTTTTGTGTGGTCGGTGTCTTAGCATGGAGTGCAATGCACCGGCGAGTTCGGACAGCCCCGCCGCTTGGCATACAGCCGTGCGCCGGGCCTGCCATCTTCGCACAGGGTGCCAAGCAGATGACTTGGTGCTGCCACAATAGAAACAGACATGGAAAATCTTCACTTGCGCCGCTAGAGCCCTCGAGTTGAGACGCCCCTGAGCTTGTGACAGAGGCCGCCTCAACACTGCAATACGATGGTAGAAGCACAAGCATAGCTCAATACCAGAATACCAGAATACCACTACCCTAGAACTAGAAGACGCTCATACTGTAATGATGAAACGATGGAATCGTGTAATTTCATGACACTAGGGTCCGTTCTCAAGACAATGCACTACGCCTGGCGGTGGCATCCACGGTTGGATGCCTCTAAGGGGTCCCAATTTCCTGATGATGACTTGGGCTTCTGACTGCGGCACGGGTGAACTTCTGCTCACAGTTTTAGGTGCTCGAGCAATAGCCTCCAGGACTGTGAGTGTCATCCCACTTTGTGGCGCCATGGAGTACAAGCTGGCAGTGGATTCCAGCAAGAAGGCCACGGAGCTGCCGCTACTGAGGGTCTGTGGCACTGTGCAGCAGAATCCTCACATGCGCGCCTTCTGGGCCAGCACAATATCTTTCTTCCTTGCCTTCCTGGGCTGCTTCGTAAAAACTTACTACGACTCTGCAATCTTGTCACTTTCGAGGTTAGCTCGTGTCGACATTTAAGGTACACTGATAGCTGAACTCCTAGTTGCACACTGTTCAACACCACACTGTTTAAGACGCCAAGGCTGGTTTGCCTTGGCGCCTTTAGGCCTCGAAGTTGCGACCAGCATGGGGACGTGCGAAAACCAGCTCTTCCCTCCCACGGACTTCCCAACGCGACCAGCCTACCTGAAGTTCAAAAACTTGAAGAGTGGGCTGAGCTATTGCCAGTATGGGGTCCTCAAGGAGGAGGGCAAGCTGATCGACTGCAAAGACGTCCCCGCAGATGTGGAGAGCGGCGCCGACTCAACCGCTGAGCAGAAGGAGAAGTACAGGCCCCAGGTGCTCGCCAAGTGCGTGTGCACCCCAGGCACGGAGTGCAAGTCGGTGACTAGGCTCTTCAGTGGTACACGTTTTTACTTTCAGGTTTCTGGGTTCCTATTCTAAAATATGAAGCCTAAAAAAAGTATGTACTTTTTCCCTTTGGGTTACTGAACAGCCTAGGTGATAGCGAACGCGGGCGTGGCCTCGGTTGCCTCGACCATCTTCGTGAGGATAGCCTTGGGGACGCTCCTAGAGCGCTTTGGCCCGGCGACTTGTCAACCGGACCCGCTTCCCTAACTCGCTAATTGTTCCAAAGCGGTCAGCGCGCCCAAAACCTACCTTTGCCTGCTGAGGTGAACGTTCAGTGCGGCTTAATGTCCTTCGGGGCCTTCTGGGTGGCCATGGCGGCCGCCATTACGGCTCCATGGAACTATACGCTGATCCGCTTCTTCATAGGCTGAGGGGAGTGTCCTTATAATGTCCGCTTCACTCCTTTCTGTAAAAGCAAAGGGGGATGTCGATAGAATTATGCTCAGTGACTCGCAGTAATCGGGTTTAGTAAGGAGTATGTGCTGTTGACATTGCTATGGGTGAGCTTATACTTTTGAAATTATCACTGCCTTATTCTTATGAATGCTGTTCCCGGTATCAATTTGCAAAGAGTGGCAGTCTCACTGTCCCCCCCCCCGGCAGGCTGCGCTGGCGCCACGTTCGTGACCAATCAGTTCTGGTGCTCGCTGATGTTTGCCCCCAACGTTCCCAGAGCTCGTTTCAGACAGATGTTGCTTCTCGTTCCTTTCAAAGCTTCAGGCCCCAAAGAGAGTGTAAACCGGTCTTTAAGAATTGCAGGTTGTCGGCACGGCCAACGCCACTGCGGCCGGTTGGGGCAACCTGGGAGGCGGCGTGACCCAGCAGCTTGCATGCACTTTTCTGCACTTTGTTCTTGAATGTGGACGTTGGCTGTGATACTTTCTTTGGTAGTAGCTGAGGATCTTTATGATGTCAGTACTTTTCAATCCTATGGTGGCCTCCGGAATGGAGCCGAATGTTGCTTGGCGAGTCTCCATGGTGGTGCCAGCGGTCATGTTCGTGGTTTGTGCCATCTGCATGAAACTCATGACGCTCGGCCGATTTAAGGTACGGTCTGTTTGGCTTTAGTCGAAGGTTTTTCGATGGACTTGGCTGAACGAAGACTTCCGTTCCTAGGTCCTAGGGCTTAGCCGAGGTGCTGGGATATGCCTACGGCACGAAACTACGATCCGACTGTGACTGGCAAGACGCAAAAGCCTTCGATGTGGGACTATGTCGAGGTGCTGCGCGATGTTCGCGTGGTGGTCATGATCTTCCAATATTCCGCGTGTTTCGGCACAGATCCCCGTCTGCTCAGTTTAGGGTTTCCTTGTCGATCACATTTGCGCAGTTGTAGATAGCACCCTTTGGTTCTACTTGCAGCATGGGAAATTTTGGGATCCCAGCCTCCAACCTGTCACGCGTTGGCCCCCTGTCGCTACAGTTTTCCCCTGTGTGAGGAACTCGCAATGAACAATCAGTTGGCTACGCATTTTCGGACGTACTTCCAGATGGATGCAGGTCCGTGCTGTTTGGACAGTAGTGTGAAACTTAGATGAGAAAACTTCGTTTCCGAGCCTCGAGCCGCGTGGACATAAGCTCGAATATCGAGACCTGAGCAGGTGATGCCAGCGCGCTGGCGGGTGCTTTCGGCTTGATGAATCTTTTCGCAAGATCACTGGGAGGCTGTGTTTTGAACTGAAACCATGATACCATGTGCGACTGTTAAGCTATTGCTCATGTGCGACTCTTAAGCTATTGCTATTGTTTTGGAGGCATTAGCAGCGACATGTGCTTCAAGTACTTCGGCTTCCGCGGCCGCATCTCAGACCCATTTGGTCATATGTTAGGGCTGGGTCATTGTTGGTGCACAAGCGCAAGCTGTGGTCCTTCGACGTGGGCCAAGGCATTTGGGCTCAGTTCCTTGCACTCTTCTTCGAGGCGATCTTCCTGTTCAGCTTCGGAAAGGCGTGGCCCCAAACGCGCCAAGGGCGCCGTTGCTGCCAGCAGCAGCCTCATGATGATGATGATGATGATGATGATGCTTCAGGTGGACAATTCGCAGCCTTGGTACGTGGCCTTGGCAGTCTTGGTTTGCTTCTCGCTCTTTGTGCAAATGGCCGAGGCGGGGGCCCCACTCAGCGAACCTTAAAAGCATGTTGTCAGAAGGTTTTTCGTCTAGCCGACCAGCATCTGAGGGCACCTCCTACGGCATCGTCCCCTTCATGAACCGGAAGCTTGGATTAGATGATGAGAGCATCGAAGATTGTGCATGATTCGCAGTTGCCATCTGTGGTCATGGCAACAGCTCTCATCTACGTAGTTCTTTGTAAGAGAGGGTGGTATGTGCGTGTGAGGAAGCAGCTCGCAGTGGTGTCCGCGCTTGTGGGCGCCGGGGGCAACCTCGGGGCAGTGACACGTGGCGGCAGGAATTCCTGTAGACGGGGGCGTTTTGACGAGGCGGCTGGTTCCCAGAGATTATTCATTTGCTGTTCGCAAGATGAGGCCTTCTCGAATTCTCAAAAGGATTGATTATGCAAGTCCGGTGTGTAGGGTCGCATTTTCCCAAGTCATAAGACTTTATCAGGATGATCAAGCATAGAATGTCAGCAGTACACATCTGGGGCCAAGGATTGCAGGCTTCTGCTTCTACAAGCCGATCCAGGATGCCCTGCTGCCTTTCCAGGCAAGGTGAAAGTTATTTTCTGATGTTCGTCTTGGGGTTCGGGGTTTCTGGTGGGGGTCCCCCCGGTTGATGTTGATGCTGCTTGCTTGTATGTCGTGCATGCGAGTGGCATAAGCGGAGCCGCACCACGTACAGTCGCATGTGCCCCTGAGAAGCCTCGAGTCCCAGCCGCCGTACACCTTCTACTTCTGCTTGATGTTTCGTTCTAGGGATGGTGCCGGCCGAGTATACACGCTTTGTTAAATCTGGACGCCCAGGGCTGTCTTAACAAGCGTGGGACCCGAATGCTTGTAGCCAGATTGGCTCTTTACGGCTCGTTAAGACCAAAACTCACGACCCTTAGGCTCTCCTTCCCTGGTCAGGTCCATGCGGGCTATGTTATGTTTTGGGCGCTGCTGAGCCCCTGCTACTACTGGTCAGAGATGGGTGGGATGTTCCACGGACCGGCACAGAGCTTCGAGAAGGCCGAGGGCCTCAAGACCAAAACGAGTGTAACGAGTGCTTCTGTTCGTTGGAGTTGAAGATAGGCTCGCAACAAAAGTTAGAAATAGCAGTTTGAGCATAGGACTTTATATTTGCGGGTTCAGGCGATGTAATTAGAACATCTGCCCAATTTCTGTCGGCAAGAGGGTAGGGCAGGGACACGAAGGAAGTCCTGCGAAACTAACGATTTTGGAGACGTAGGTATGTCGGGTCTCCGGGTTGCCTGGGCAGTGACTCTGTGACAGTTGGAAATCTGAGCTCGGCAGGGCAAGACCCAAAGCAGCGAGTCCGAGTCTTACACGGAGTCCGAGGCCACCAGTGAGAACTGCATGTGAACTTTAGCCTTGTTCAAACAGGAGGCAGTCTAGCACTCGAGGCTGAACAAAAGGCACTTATTTACATTATGCATAATTCGATTGCTCGAGTCAGTTTTGTGTGGTCGGTGTCTTAGCATGGAGTGCAATGCACCGGCGAGTTCAGACAGTCCCGCCGCGTGGCTGACAGCTGTGCGCCGGGCCTGCCATTTTCGTACAGAGTGCCAGGCCAAGCAGATGACTTGGTGCTGCCGCCAGAATAGAAACAGACATGGAAAATCTTCACTTGCGCCGCTAAAGCCCTCGAGATGAGCTAAGCTTGTGATATAGGCTGCGGCTACACTATCACTGTAAGAACATTATACGTAGAAATACGAGCATACTGCATTTCTCCGTTACTGCAAGACTGTGATCGTATAGTGCCGTTGCACTTTTTTGTGTGACTTCGTGACTTTGTCTGTATTAGGGTATGTTGTAGGGGCCTCCATGCTCGGACGTATGTTTGAGACCTACTGCATCCGACCACTGCAAGTCCTAAGCCTTGTCATCGTGGGGAGTGTCTCAAGACAGTATGCCACATCGAACAACGAATCCTGAGTCTTGCACCAGCCCACATCCTAATCCTTCGAGCCTCGCATCCTCAACTTCATGAGGTTTCGGGTCGAAGGGCTTTTGGGGCGCTGGGCTTGTCGCTGGGCATCTCTGAATCTCAGAGGTGGTGGTGCATCGGATCCCGAATCGGACCAGGCGTCGCTGCGATCATGCAATAAGTTATCGGGCTTCAGGGACATTCCGCTTCTTACGGACGTGCGGCTTATGCTAGAGCTAACACAAAGAACGTGGGACTTCCAGAAAGCAAGGTGTCCCAATGAAGACCCAAAAACAATACGAACAAACAGAATCTCCAAATAGGCTTCTTCCGGAAATCTCTTGGACCCTGGTTGAGTATCTTTAGTTGGTCACCTGAGAGATACCTCGATGAAATCCGCAGATAACTGTCGCCCTAACTGTCGCCGGGGAGATCGAAGTGCATGACAATCTTCCAAGAGTAGGTGCACGTTTTAGGACGTAGCGGTTTTGCCAAGGCGTACTCTGAGCTCTAGGGATGGAGGTTGCACTGGGGTTTATCTGAGAGCAGCGCACTCTTCAGAACCACGTCTGCGTCATCACACAAGGGGCCTCATACACTATGCTGCCATGTCCGCCGAAGCGTCCCACATGTTCAGCATATTCATTAGCGGCTTAGGGTTAGAGCGGGATTCTGTAAGGTGGGCCATCGTGCCAATTGCGTTGCTTCGCCAAGGTTAAGGAGGTTTGGTCTCGCGTGGACTGAAGAGTCTGTTCATGGCCTGGATGCAGTCCTTGGCGCCCTTCCTCCTTCCTGTGATGCATCGCGACGCTGGGTGCATTTGTACCGTAGAGGTTTGCAGATAGAGCACTGATATCCCCTTGTAGTCCGTTTACAAGTATGCCATAACGTACCCACAAACCCTATTCTGCTACATTGCGACGTGCTTTTAGGCCTGGGTTTGGTGATTTGCCCCAAGCTGCCGTGTGGATGGGAAAAATTCGGCATACATCCACTGAAACTCGGATCAGAACTTACGAAGAAGACAAGAGCTTCGAACCCCCTGCTTCGTCAAGGACAGTTCTTCTTCCGAGAGTGCGAGCGCGAGCTCTGCCGCGAAGGTCCCACCCGTGGGCGTTTTTGGGATTCACATTGTGGGAAGAGGCTCGTGGCTTCGTGGGGTTTGTGATGCTAGCTTTTGCGGTTTATGCAGGAGTTTGAGGGTTTGGGTGTTTGTTGGGGTTTGGGCTTCGTTTGTCCAATCTTTTTCAATCATCTCTTCTATTTTGCGCGGCTTCGCACCAGAAGAAGCCAGTTAAACCGGTAGCTTCACGGCTCCGAAGAGGACCACGTAGATACACTGTTAGCTTAGGGTTAAGGGTAGAGGGGTTTCAGGCTTTGAAGCAAGATTTCCAGCTATAGGAATGAAGCTATCCAGGGCTTAGGCATCAGAGTTGGAAATCACGGCTTAAGATGCGAGATACAAAAAAAAGCAGTGCTGCGATTGATCCACACCCAATCAATGGTGCCTGAGGCCCTTCAAAAGCCACCAGTTTCCAACGCGACCCGACGGGATGTGAAACCCCGGTTTCGGAACTGGGAGGCTGTGGACCCATGTCAGGGAAGCCTCACGTTCTTGGTGGAGCTTTCTGAGCTGCCGTATACTGAAACAACAGCAGCTTCAGCAAACAACAACTGCTAATTACCGCTACTGCTGCTGCTACTGTTGTTACTACCACCACTACGACCACAACCACTACCACTACCACTGCTGCCACTGCCCCAACTGCCACTATACAATGCCACTCCCACTACCATTACCACTACTCCGACTAATTACTACTGCAACTGCTGCTACTACTACCTACCACTACTACTACCACTACTGCCACTACCGCCGATGCTGCTAGATACTGCTGATCTCACCTAGTCCTCGTGCGACTCGTGCGACTACCTACGACGACGACGTGCTAGTCTACAACCTCGTCCCCTAATCCCGAACGCAGCAGGGAATGTCGGCACTCACCTCGGCACTTGACACAGACAGCAAGGCCGGATTTCGAAGTCTTGCGATCCAGGTTTTAGGGGGGATGAAGGCTTGGGCGGCCAGGTGCTTGGGGGTTAGAGAGTTCGGTAATATGGTTTGGGGTTTGGGTCCCAGGACTGGGTGGATACGTGTGGCCTACTGAAGGAGCCACCACGAACTTCAGTTAGGTAACTGGGTATTGGGATTTGAGGGTTTGTGACGGAGTTGCGGATTATAAGACTGAGAGTTCCTGTTCCCGCACTATGCTCAGTAGAGCATGCTAAATGGTTTAGGTTTCAGGCTTCACATCCGAGTTTGGGAAGTAGCTTCGAGCTGTAGGTTTTGGGCAAGCGTGCTGTCAAGATGAATCTCCAGCGCATCGCAGCGCATCATAGGTCTTGCATGTTCTTAGGCGTCCTAGCTCCCACGCTCCTACAGTACCAGCTTGAACCCGGGCCGTGGCTCTATAAACACTTACTGTGCCCCTCTGAACCCCTGAGCCGTATCTAACTCAGCCGACCGGCATTACGAAACATAATCTGCACCTAAAGTGTAAGTTCCCTTGTAAGAACCTGGCTCTACACACTTACACATACATGCATGTGAGATGGAGAGGGAGGGAGAGAGTCTACCCGCGAAAAGAACGTTCATCTTCAGCTTTCCTAGTAAGGCCGCGACCCTAGGCCCTGAGTTCTACTTATCTTTGATCTTCATGTGCAGATCAATCCTCTCATGCAAGAGATCGAGCAGATTCGTGAGCTGCGGGGTCCCTCAGATGGGCGCCGCTCCTTTATGTTGTAGTGGGCTCCGGGAGTCTGCAAATCGGGGCTGACACTCCAGGGTTTAGGGAGTTTTGGCAATTCGCCGGGTCTCGCCTTGAAGCGCTCAGCAAATGCAGCGCTACGCTCGACGTTCGGGATCATACGACCTCATGCAGCCGGCACAAAGGGGTCCTGTTAAAGAAACCATGTCCTTGCATACAACCCCCCCTGCGAGCCCCACAAAACCCCAAACCTGAAGCCTCCAACGCTTTCCAACCTAGTTTTCGCGCCTCAGTGACAGTATCCCCTTGTCGTCCCTGTATATGTAGTTGTACCCGCAGTAGTATATTCCCATATGCACTATACTGTAAGACCCTTCCGATCCAAGGGACGCGGATGACGTCCGCGCTGCCGTGCGCCGGGCAGGGCACTGAGTTTTGCGTGAGGGGATAAGGGACCCGAAGCCCTGAAACCTTAAACTTAAACTTGGGGCTTATAGTAGGTAACATTGGACGTTTTTGAGCCAGTATAACTCTACCGTACTTCAACGGTCAACCGCAGCGCTTGGTAGCTAACCCTTGGTTAACATATTTGAGCATGTATAGCGTTACCATACTTAAAGGATTCGCCGCCTTTGGGCTAGGGTACTCAGGTCCCCAAGTATTCTAAATTCTAAACCCTTTGGTTTCGGGTTTAGGGATCTCGGGGCCCAGGATTGCGGAAACCCTCGGTAAACCGCAAAGGCCTGATTGCGGCTCACAGGCTGAATCGCGAGGGAGTTGAGGCTTTTGGTGCCAAGGCCTTCGTACGGCTTATGCTTCCGGGGTTCAGGTGACATGTCTAGGGCTTTTGGGGTTTTTGCTATCATATCTGGCGTCCTTGCGTCCTAGACTAGAGCCTTCTCTTGGGGTTCCGAGTCTCCGAGGTTTAAAGATGCCTCAAAGCCTCACAGTTTCGTAAGCTTGATATCTAGCTGACGTGGCTATACGTTTGGAGTGAATACATGTGTTGGAACTGTAAGCCCTATAGACTTGAATGATTTGTGACGAAGGTCCTGGCTGCGAGAAATCTTCGCTTAAATCCCCGAAGCCACAGGCGGTCAAGCGTAAACCTGCGTTTGCTTCGAGGCGAAAGAACGGCCCGAGTACCAAGCGGCATTGATCTCAGCGACTTCTCGTGGTTCGGGTTGTGAGCGCCTACATCCTCGTTCGCAACGAGTGGCGATGGTTCCTCAAGGCAAGACTTTCGGACATGCGTGCGAGAATCGGAGCCCGAAATTTACGTGAATCGCACACAATACAGCCCCAAACCACGTTCGTCGCGGATCCTACAGACTCACACGAACCTCGAGAGTAACAACGATAGCAAACAAATGCAGTACTTTCAGTATCTTATAGTAAGTCCAGCGAGCAAGGCTTGCAGAATGGACATGAAGAAAACCAGCAGCGCGGGCAAACACTGGAAGCCCAGATTTGATGTTGTTTTGGGCGGTTCTGGGGTTCGAAAAGGGCTTCAGGATGTGAGGTGTTCGAGCTTCACGCTCGGCATCGGCATGTGCTTGGGCTTTGGCTTGGGGTTTATGACGGTTAGGGTCGAGCGTCCACGGAAGGGCCGGGTTGCATTGGGCTTAGGGCCTAAAGATGTCGGGTTCAACTCGAAGGCCTAAACGGGTCTACTAATGCCAAAGCCAAACCCCTAAGACCCAAAACCCCCTAAAGCCGCCAGCAAGCCCAGGCCCACAACCGCCGCACAGAGGAGGAAGGCCCTGATGAGGCTACACGACCTTCTTGGTGGCTTTGGATTGTTTTTTTCAAGTTCCAGCCCACACGGTGCAAGCATTGGGTTCCTCGTTGATGAGGAAATATGTGGGACCTCTGCCCTCGACCCCAAAGCCATGAAGCCATAAGAAACCATGCAGAAAAAGTACTTTTCGGTCCTGAACCCTAAACCCTCGAAGGTGCCTCGAAGCGTCTAAACCCGTTGCCAGGGGCCACAGGAGGCACAAGTGAAGTTGGCAGAGCCGCTTCCGAAACAGTTGGACGTGAGGGGCCCGGCTGCTTTTGTGCTGTTGCTTCATCTCTTCCTCACAATAAACTGAGATGCAATGCAAGGGCGGTCATGCATCAAATGAGAGATTGAGGTCGGGTGTTGGGGTTATTTGAATGCAGCTAAACGGTACCGGGCCTTTGGGTCTAGTGTGTGGGGTCTGGAAGGCCTCTGGGTTCATGGTTTGGGCGTATCTGTAGGAGAGAAGAGGGGAGAAAATACTAGGAGTAGTCGGTCTCTCCAAACCTGAAACCCAGAATAACCACCTCACCATTAGTACCCTGAAACCCAAACAGTTATCAGAGTTATCCGAACTCCAACCTCCCCCCTGAATCCGAAAGCCTTCAGCCCTAAGTTTGCAAACTTAAGCCCTGAACGCGTTTTTACCCTAGACATGTGCAGCACAGCATGCTGCAGAGCCCTTAACACTGTGCCCGAAGCTTTGGGGAGACCTAAGACCTAGTAGTCGAGTAGGTAAAGCCTTTAACCTTTTTTGGGGTTGTATAGTCCCTATATAATCCCTATATACAGCGGGAGCGCTGTATAAGAAAATACTTTCTGGGACGAGGGTGGTCTGGTTTTCTTATTTTGATAGCGGCTGGTTTTATGGGAATATTTAATCTGGGATGGGTCAGGGTAGTCTGGTTTTCTTAAGGCCGTTTTCTTATATAGCTGTGTCCAGGGCCCAAGACCCCCAGATGAACAAGCGAAGACTTGCCCCAAACATCAAACCCAACAGGCCCAAGATCTCGAAATGAAGGCATAAATCTTCAGACACAGTCATAGTGCAGCACCGTATCCCTTAGAAGCTGCCCCCACCCTGTAATAGTCGTATAATAGGAATATAATAGGGCCCTAATAGAATCCTTATAATAGCCTTATAGTCACAATTACAGGGTGGGGGCAGCTTCTAACGTATCCCGTTCTACAGTCGTTCAAACAGTTTCCTCCAAACGAGGCTGTATCAGGCTCAATGGAGGCCCCAGGATCAGCCATCGTTCCAGAACCCCCCTAAATAAGAAAACGAAACTCTGGCATTTTCTTACTCTCCTTCGTTCCAGAACCCACCTAAATAAGAAAACGAGACTCTGGCATTTTCTTATTCTCCTTCGTTCCAGAACCCACCCAAATAAGAAAACGAGACTCTTGCATTTTCTTATTCTCCTTCGTTCCAGAACCCACCTAAATAAGAAAACGAGACTCTAGCATTTTCTTATTCTCCTTCGTTCCAGAACCCACCTAAATAAGAAAACGAGACTCTTGCATTTTCTTATTCTCCTTCGTTCCAGAACCCACCTAAATCAGAAAACGAGACTCTGGCATTTTCTTATTCTCCTTCGTTCCAGAACCCACCTAAATAAGAAAACGAGACTCTGGCATTTTCTTATTCTCCTTCGTTCCAGAACCCACCTAAATAAGAAAACGAGACTCTGGCATGTTCTTATTCTCCTTCGTTCCAGAACCCCCCTAAATAAGAAAACGAGACTCTGGCATTTTCTTATTCTCCTTCGTTCCAGAACCCACCTAAATAAGAAAACGAGACTCTGGCATTTTCTTATTCTCCTTCGTTCCAGAACCCACCTAAATAAGAGAACGAGACTGTTCCAGAACCCAGCTAAACACCAAGAGTATGACAGAACGAAATAAGAAAATGAGACTCGCGGACGAGGGTACCCAGGTTTTCTTATTTTAACAGTGCTTGGTATTTTATGTAGAACCCTATCAATCGCAAGATCCAGAGTCTCATTTTCTTAATTCAATGTTTTCTTAAGTAGTGCTGTCGCTGTACCCAAAAAGGTTCACCTTTAGTTCCCGATGATACCCGACAAGTAGGAAGACCTTAGGGCTTCAAAACACCCACGCCGTAGAAATCCGCCAGCAACAGCCCTCAGGTCTGCACGTTTCTGCCTTGGAGCTGAAAAGCTGCGACCCGTCAGCTCGAGATCTGCAGCCGAAAACCCAGTATGCACATACAGAGCTCAGAATAACTATGTATAATTACTAAGTTAATAAGGTTTGGAGTTTGGGGATATCCTTTTAAAGACTTTAAGGGTATTGTTGCACTGGGTGGCAGCACGGAATGGAATGCAAGAATCCAGTTCGCTTAAGGGTCCAAGTGTTGAGAAAGCACTATGTCGCAGTAGGTGCCGAGGTAGACAGAAATCACTGTAAAGTATGCCGCTGTAGACCCTAGCCACAACCCCCCTACGTCCCCTAACCTAGCCCTAACCCCCCTACAGCCCCTAAGACTAAGCTCTACTCTTTCGGGGCTTGGACCCTTCAGGGACTTGCAAAGGGGTGCAGGGAGCCTGGAGCGAGCACAGCCCGACGGAGCCGGACCAAAAAGGGTGGCAAAGCCCTCATCCACGAAGCCTTGCACAGCAAACTCCGTAGGTTTGGAGGTTCGGGGCTATGAATTGCGGTTTGGGTCTTTAGGGTTGTAGGCTTCAGGGCATGGTCTGGGGCTTAGGCCATAGAGTGGCATGCTCCTAGCTTTCAGCTTTGAAGACAGCAGTCTGCTACGCGCTGCAGCGTTTTAGTCTTTCGTGCCGAGAAGTTGAGAGGTCTAGCGAAGTTGTGCATGCATCCGCGAGCCCACGATCCGAACGGGGTCCAAATATGTGGCAAACCCTTGAATGGAGTGTCCCTGAGTCTGACAAGTGAGGAGTCCCAAACTCCCAAACCTTGCTAGGAGGATTATTATCCGTCGCAGGTCGAAGGTCATGGTTTGGAATTCTAGTGAAAACCCACCTCTCAGACCATTAACCCCACAAGCCATGAGAGCCCAACGGAAGAAGAATTTCGGGGGTTGGCTTGGCTGGAAGCTATCGGATATGCAAGCAGAGGTGTGTTTTGAAAGAATGGCTTTCAGGTTCAGGCTTCATTTTATGTGGTCTTCGTTGGGTTTTGGGCTAGTAAACTTAAACTTGATGTTTCCATCTTGCTTCTACCATTGTCTGGCAGTGCAGCATCAGCCAAATCTTGCAACCTGGTATGCAGGCTGCGCCTGCTTAGCGGCTAGGGAGTTGGTTTCGGGATTCGCCGACTTGGCGAGTCCGCTTGAGAAGAGGTGCAAACCCCGCCAAGCCAACCTCGATCCCAGATTTTTAGCCGCCCTCAACTCTGAACTCCGAGCCATCCCTACGATCCCCAAGCCTTTACGGAAGTCTTGCGTTGCAGGATGTTGTGGCTCATGAAGCCACTGTGTGAAACCGAACCGTCCTTAGCTCTTTAGTCCATATATTGCCAAGATGCTTTTCCGCGCCGGGGGGGCGCTCTGCTGCGGTCTTCTCGTGGCAGCCCTGAAGACTTCAGATGTGGACCTGGATTCCTCGGAGGTGTCTGTGATGCTGCTCCAGCACTCTGTGGATGCTTTGGGTACCGGGAAGATATTTATCGACACCGGCACCTTGGAACAGAGGCAGGTGGAGGAGGCCGGTCAGAACATTTCAAAGCCCCAAAACTCCGAGACGTGCCTGACAAAAGATGTTCAAGCTATCCTTTCTGGGCTGAAAGACACCGATCAGACCTTGTCATGGGGCGTGGGCTTGCCGGCCGTGGCTCTCTTCTTCATCAGTGCCGTGGTGCTCCTCTTGGGCCACCGTTTGGTCACCCCTGTGGTGCTCACAACTTCGGCTTTTGCCGGTTTCTACTTCACCTTTGAGCTGCTGAAGGCTACCTTCCCTGCTTCCTGCGCAGTGCCGGTGTCCTGCCTGTATTTGAGCTAAATTTTAGTTCTTACAATCCCGCCAAAGCGCTGAACCTGAACTTCACTAAACTGTTGAGCCCGATCTACCGTAAAAGGAACTTGACATCCCAAGATATTGGATATTGAAAAGTTTCAATCGCAGTCCCCAATGGAAAACCTAGAATTTACCCTGAATTCTAGAACCGACAAACCCTGAACCCGTCACCATCTGTAAGCCTGACAGCCCAGACATGGAGTTGCCACGAGATGCCACGTGACAGTTTCCGACGAGGGAACCCTATCTTAAGCACCTTCCGTATCCAGCCCTTCTATCGCCCGTTGATATCCATGTGTGTCGTGACATTGCAAACCGGTTGAAAACGACTTGCTAAGCCCATAACTGCATCAACACTTATAGGAACGATGTGCTCAACCCCTCACAAACCTTGCAGAAGCCCCTGGAAAGGTCTGGGGTGCAGTTTTGACGGGCATCGTGGCTGCGGCCGCGGCTGCTTTCTTCATCGAGCTGGCTATCATCATTCCCGGGGCCCTCTTCGGATCCTTACCTCCTGGCTTTAGTTATTTGGGTGGTTGTCAAAATTCTGGCCCCTAATTGGGTAGGTGCCGTATTATAATAAGGACCCAGAAAGGGACCCTAATTTTGACAACCACCCATTTACATTTAGGGTTCTAGGGTTTTTGGGAAGAGGTGCCTTTCTGGAGCTTCAGCTCCAAGGTTAGGGATGTATTTCAGGGGTTCCCTTGCTTGGAATCTGACTCCAGGCTTTAGGCTCTTATGGATTATTAGGGTTTTGGGGTTTAGGGAATTGGTTCCATGAATCTTAAGCTCTAGGAATCATTCAAGATAACGTGTCACAAGAGCATAGTAAAGTTTGGGAGATGATACATCCAACGATGTGTATCTATGTACCCAGAGATGTTGAAGGACCTCCAGGGTTGCGCGGTGTAGCATTTGGGAGTTTCCAAAAATTTGAGGTATGTACCCTATTTTGGGGTCCTTGTAATAAGGATCCTACTATTTAGGGTACTATATTAGGGTCCCCTATTTGCGGAAACTCCCACCTTCGGGTTTCTACGAAACTCTCCTAGCAAAACGCCCGAAACTGTGACTGGTATGCCAGCCTTAAAACCCTCAACCTTGAAGCCTCAAGGGACGGTCCTCGCCTATCAAGCGCAAGTCTTCCTGACCAGCGTCTCTCCGCATCTTCGGAATGCTCCTATCATGGTGACTTGGTAGTTCAGTCGATGTACGGTGTAGGGTATTAGAGGTTAAGGGGTTATGAACGGATTAGGTCAGGGTTTCATGTTTTGGAAAGGCCTTTGTCCTGGTGCCAAACTATGAAAGGTCACGAATCGTCTCGACATCTCAGGTGAAGTACTACTGGTGTGTGGCACTTCTTTCTGCACTGGTCTTTGCCTTCGTCGCACACAAGTTGCGGGAGGCTCGTCGAGAAAACTCGCATGGCTGCCCGGAAGTGAAAATTTCTGAACTACAAGCCCGAAAGCGTAAAGCCCACAAGACAAACAAACATTATATGAAGTTCTTAGCCATTAAGCCCAACCAAAACCCTCAATCAGCCTCAATCCTGAACCCTAGCAGGACATCTTCATCCTCATAACTTCGGCCCTGGGCGCGTTTGGTGTGACCGTAGCTACGCGTGGCCTCTTGCTGGACTATGCTCATGTTCACATGACCGACATCTCAGAGTTCATTGTGGCTTGGTACAATTTAGGGTTGAGGGCGTTAAGCTTTGTTTGAAGATCCTTGCATTTTGGGGGTGCATCGTTTTCTTGTCTCAATAGAGATGCTGAGCTTTAATCAAGGCGGCCACGAGCAGCTCAGGTGATGGTGGCCACATTCATCCTCGGAATGGTCTACCAGCATCGATCCTACAAACAGAGCAGCTAGAACTCGGAGCCCGGAGGCTCCAAAATCCCAAAAAGACTTTGTCATAGTTGGGTAACATTTTACATGTTTATGGGTACTGAAACCCTATAAGGAATAATACTGTACATTTCAAACCCTATCCGCCCTATCCCAACCAGGAACTAGAAGAAGTGAGGAATGTTCCAGGGTTTAGGCTTCATTTTAATTGAGTATCTGTGATGAGGAGCCTTTGTTCAAGGGACGCTGGATAGTGGAGGCTCTGGGGTCAACCACCCCTAGGGGACGTCGAGATAATCCGCTGATCCCGTCGCGCGTGAGGAATCAAATTCGCTCTCACATGAAAATCATGATTAGTTCACATTGGTATATAGATAACGACAGTCTGAGAAGTTAAGCATTAGCACTCTTCTGAAAATTTTCTTGTTGTAGGTCATCGAACTTGATTTGGCATTGAGCTGCAATATTTTCCGTCAGGACGAACGCTTTATCGTATTCAAGGCATATGCAGGTTCGAAATGGCGATCTTAGAATATCATGGTTTAGATGAAGGTTCTACGTTAGTATTGTCGAAATTCTGGGCGGATACGACTCCAAAATAATTGGTTATATTCCAAGGTCGTCATAGTGCTTAATGTTGAAGACGAAGAAGATAAGATGATCTTGGAGGAACCAGCACCGAGCAAGGGAGATAGGGTAAAACATTTCTGAGAAGAAGTTGATTCTTAAATGGCTATTATCTATTCTCAATTGAAACAGATGTATTGTCTTCGTTGATTAGTTGGTTCTTGTATATTATAGATAATCTGATTTATTATTGATGATTATTCCTGATAATTGCAAGAATCTGAAATGTTGTTGATCATTATTAATGATTGAAATAATCTGAAATATTATTGACAATTGAAATACTTTAATCGAGAAGATATCGTTGATTCGATTTTATATAATGAATTTGATATTCTTTCTGATTACTTACGAGTTTTTTTTTCATTTATACGTAATTAATGATTGAAATATTTCTTCATGAAAATCTTTTGCATATTTATATTTAATTTGATTGATTTCTTTTTTCATCTTGGGAGAAAGGATTCTTAAGAATCGTATTTTTCTCTCTCTTCTCTCTTTATATGGTGAATCGTTTCCCTTCGTTATTCGAGGGATATTCTATATTTGATTGGATCTAGAGATTGATTTCATTTATATTTAGATGCTAATTTGTTGGAGA